>JARYGA010035128.1:0-75385 GCA_030545235.1 Helianthus tuberosus | reverse complement strand
CTGTGTTGGAAGCTAACTATCCAAATGAAAAGTTAGGAGTAACTGAGGAGCAGTTAACTCTTAGCAAGGACGGAATTCTACGATTAAATGGACGAATATGGGTTCCAATTTATGGAGGACTTCGAGATGTCATCCTCCAGGAAGCCCATAGTTCCAAATACTCCGTTTATCCTGGAGCTGATAAGATGTACCAGGATCTAAAGGCAAATTATTGGTGGATAGGCTTGAAAAAGTCTGTAGCCACCCACGTAGCTAAATGCTTGACATGTGCGCAAGTCAAAGCCGAGCATCAAAAACCGTCGGGTTCGCTACAACAGCCTGAACTTCCTACGTGGAAGTGGGAAATGGTGACGATGGATTTCATCACCAAGTTGCCAAAGACAAGGAAAGGCAATGATACAATATGGGTTATAGTTGACAGACTGACTAAGTCAGCTCATTTCTTACCCATCAAGGAGACTTATAGCTCCGATATGTTAGCCCAGTTATACGTTGATAAGATTGTAGCCTTACATAGCATACCTGTGGCTATTATCTCTGATAGAGATACTAGGTACACGTCACATTTTTGGAAGAGTTTCCAACAATCTTTGGGCACACGTTTGAACTTTAGTACGACTTACCATCCCCAGACAGACGGTCAGAGTGAGCGTACTATTCAAACGTTGGAAGACATGCTACGTGCATGTGCGATCGATTTAGGTGGTAATTGGGATAAGAACCTACCGTTAATTGAATTCTCCTACAACAATAGCTACCACACCAGCATAAAGGCTGCGCCTTTTGAGGCATTATACGGTAGAAAGTGTAGATCGCCTATTTGTTGGGCGGAAGTTGGAGATGTCCAATTATCAGGACCAGAGATAGTGTTCGAGAAGACGGACAAGATTGTTCAGATTCGTGACCGTCTCAAGGCTGCCCGAGATAGGCAGAAGAGTTACGCTGATCCAAAGCGTAAGGATTTTCACTTCGAAGTAGGTGACAAAGTCCTACTTAAAGTGTCACCCTGGAAAGGAGTGATGCGGTTTGGTAAGAAAGGCAAGCTAAGCCCGAGATACATAGGACATTTCGAGGTTATCGAACGTGTCGGGTCAGTTGCCTATAAGTTAAACTTACCTGAAGAGCTCAGTGGAATTCACAATGTGTTCCACATCTGCAATCTGAAAAAGTGTTTCGCTGATGAATCATTGGTTATACCACATACAGATGTGCATATAGATGAGAGCTTGAAGTTTGTGGAAAAACCTTTGTCGATTGAAGATCGACAGGTAAAGAAGCTTCGAAGGAAGCATGTACCTATTGTTAAGGTCAAATGGGATGCCCGTAGAGGTCCCGAATACACATGGGAGGTTGAATCCACCATGAAAGAAAAGTACCCTCATTTGTTTCAGTAAATATCGGGTCGAGATTTATTTTAAGGGGGTGAGGATGTAACACCTCGAAAATTCGTGTGCAATGGAATAACGACACGTGTCATGAAAGACAAAACGCGTTGTAAACCCGGATTAAATAAAGATGTTTTGGCAGGATTTAAAAGTGGCGTCATGTTAATTTTTACCTCTGAACATCTCATTTATAAATCCCAAGACCCAAGTTTTTATATATTAAACATCTATTATGTCTTAAATCCAGAAATGGGTTGACAATAATGAATTGGAAAGGCATGATAGGATCCCACGAAGAAAAGAATGCACGGTAAACCATCTTGTTCGGCACTTGCAAAATGAATTCAAATGAAACAAACCAAAGTGGTAGGGTATGTGACTGTACAAAGGCATTTTGGGAGGTCCCTAACTGATAATTGATGTCCCAAAGTCGGAAAATGAGGTTGCCCTTTCGAAATCTGAAAGAACAAACGATTTTTGGTTCTGGTCCAAGGCTTACGGACCGTAAGCCTTACCTTACGGTCCGTAAGGTAGTGCCCAGCGACCAGAATGTTGCTGTTTGCTGTTTTAACTCGATTCTAGCACTTTGAACGGTTTTCCTCATCACCCTTGGCCCCTAAACGACCCCTAAACAGGTAGGACACCTGTGGGAATGTTATGGATAGTGGTAGACTAAGTTGTCAACACTTTATGGTGCCTTAGTTCACTATATAAAGCCTCTTTGTGCAACCATTCTTCTCACTCACTTCTCCTGCATTCTTGGATCATTTCTGGAGCTATCAAGCAGCCTCAAGTGATCATATCTCGTGCATAGGACTCTTGTAAGTCTGCTAATCCTCCTTTAATTGAGTCTAGCTTAGTATTTTAGCTAAAAGTCAAACCGTCGTGATTACGGTTTGACTTCGAGATTAGTCAGCAATGGCTCAGTCATATCTCGAATTAAAAGTAGTTATAGGTTGGTATTTATGTGGGTAATAAAACCTCAAAAGGGTTCCCCCTGATTACCACTCTAACCAGGTCAAAAGTCGGGTCAAACTAGTTTATAAAAAGTCAACGGGATACTTAAAATGCCATTTATGCATAATTAACATTATAGATCATATACAACCTGTTGTATCATTGTTATAACTTGGTAATAAGTGTAAGAACATGTCTAAACAGGTTCAACCCGACAATTTCCTGTAAATACCCGGTTCGGAACCGAAAGTCACATAGTTTGACTTTCACTTTGATTTTCAGTTCTGACCCGTTTAGGCATGTTTTAGAACTGCCTCAGAGCTTTAATTGGACTAGGTTACATGTTAGTACAACCCTCTGTGATTATACACCTTGGTTCATTAGTTATCCAATTAATATGCATGTTTCCGTTAATTGCTCGTATGTTGACCATTTTGCCCTTATTACCTTAAAACGTGATTTATGAAAAAGTAAAAGTGTAGAAACCTTAGTTACTGATATATAAACTTGTATGTAAAGTTTGACATCATTTTGATTTGTAGATTAAGAGTTATGCTCATTATCGCAAAATGAATGCTTTATGTTAATAAAACGGCGTAATTAGCGTATAGCCTAGTTAAGCCTACTTTTTGGTATCAAACTTAATACCCACTGATGTAATATATTATTTTGGGATTTTGAAAGATTTTTAATTAATTTTAGGCTGAGCATAACTAGTAGTCGTAGGCTTAACCCGGTAATTGTCGGTTTTGCCCTTACGTGCCATAAAATGAGTTTTACACATCTAAACGACTCCAAAACTTTTGCTACTGATCACATATGATAAATAAATTATTTTAAGCCTTCTGGAAATATAAACATATCAGATTTAAGTATCGAACCCGGAAATGGCCTTCAATCGCCTTATTTAGCGTTTTTAGCGCAAAGTATGTATTAAAATTATATTGGACATACCCGGGTTGATACCTACTGATATAAGAAGCAAATTATAATATTTTAACAGTAAGCAGAGGTTGATAAACTCAGACTCCAGTTTTGAGCTTTTCGGCTTATGTGAAATTACCAAAATACCCCTACGGGGCATAGTTTGGTTAAAAATGATAAATTTCACATATATGCTTCAACCTACTGATATAACTTAGCAAATTGAGTATATTTTCTGATTACATCAGATCTGTAACTCAGATTGTTACTTAAACTCTTTTATAAACTTTTAAATGACCAAACTACCCCTACGGGGCCTAGTTTGTGTTTAAACACGTTTCGGGCATAATGAAAGACATCTTACTGATGTCACAACATATTTGAGGCATAATTAACTTAGGAAACCTGTATATAGCTCTCATGAATACCCGTCACGCTTATTACGCGTACGGTTCGGTTTATGTAACAAGTTTACATAAATTAGCCGAAACGGGTCAAACCTTAACGGTTTTATCTCAAAATCCAGAATGTGAATAATAAACCCATGTTAAACAAGTCTCCAAACTTTTCGGGTCTAAATCACATTCTATCCGGTCTTCGCTTAATCGTGCGTACGAACCGTATCTTTGAAACTAGCCGGTCTAAGCTTAAGCTTAATTAAAGACCCGTTAGGATTCTAATAGGTTATTATAAAACCTTCGTTCCAGATTAGGAGGACCAGTAAAAGCTACGTGCATTTTGATAATTGTGAATTATACTTTGCTCAGGTAAATACTTTTAACTTATTTTCCCTATACGGGCTTGGGTTACGGTATATAGCATACCGCTTGATCGGGCATCAAATCTCCACCGTTAGGTGGGTAGTTGAATAATTTGATCGGCTCGTTTAAACAGTCTTGTTACTTAAAGCCTTTGGGGGGTTAATGACCATGTCCCGGATATCCTTGGCATCATCTTACGAGATGGCCACGACCTGAGCACGGGGTGTAGGCGTACACCTGTCAGTGTATAACTCAATAATGTGGTGTGTCTATTGATCTTTAACCCGGAAAAGATCCGGGCTACTGAACGCACAAGCAACATGTAATTCGTTCACAAGATTATAATATTAAATAATTCTCCCAAGTTAAATAAAATGTTTATGCCATGTGCATCCAAACCAATTTTCAATCATTTTCCAAAATGAGTCAGTTGAATGTATTTACCAGTGTAAACTGACGTATTTTCCCAAAAAGATTAAATGCAGGTACTAAGCGAAATTGGCTGGGATTTCTCCTTAGCATCATTAGAAGTCTCGCAAGCTTAAGATGCCTGAAGTCTGTTGAACCATAATATTATTTTTATTTCGATCCATCTGTGGATAAACTTCCGGATATTGTGACTTTGATATTACAATAATAAATTCGGTTGTATCATATTTTAAATTTGCTTCCGCTGTGCATATTGATATTGTGTTGTTTGACTATTATGTTGCCAACCACGTCACGATACTCCCCCACCGGGCCCACCGGTGACACGTGGAAATCGGGGTGTGACAACATCGGGATGTCATCCTCCAGGAAGCCCATAGTTCAAAATATTCCGTTCATCCTGGAGCTGATAAGATGTACCAGGATTTGAGGGCAAGTTACTGGTGGATAGGTTTGAAGAAATCTGTAGCCACCTATGTAGCTAAATGCTTGACGTGTGCGCAAGTCAAAGCTGAACATCAGAAGCCGTCAGGTTTGCTACAACAACCTGAACTTCCCACCTGGAAGTGGGAGATGGTGACAATGGATTTCATCACCAAGTTGCCAAAGACAAGGAAAGGAAATGATACTATATGGGTGATAGTAGATAAACTGACTAAGTCAGCACATTTCCTACCCATTAAGGAGACTTATAGCTCCGACATGTTAGCCCAACTGTACGTAGATAAGATTGTATCTCTGCATGGCATACCAGTGTCTATTATCTCTGACAGAGATACCAGATATACATCACATTTTTGGAAAAGCTTCCAACAGTCTTTGGGCACGCGCTTAAATTTCAGTACGGCTTACCATCCTCAGACGGACGGGCAGAGTGAGCGTACCATCCAAACGTTGGAAGACATGCTTCGTGCGTGTGTGATTGATTTAGGTGGTAGTTGGGATAACCACCTGCCATTGATCGAATTCTCCTATAACAATAGCTATCATGCGAGCATCAAGGCCGCGCCCTTTGAGGCCTTGTACGGTAGAAAGTGCAGAACGCCCGTTTGTTGGGCGGAAGTTGGAGGTGTCCAACTGACAGGACCTGAAATAGTCTTTGAAACGACGGACAAGATTGTACAGATTCGTGACCGCCTGAAAGCTGCCAGAGATAGGCAGAAAAGCTACGCAGATTTAAAGCGTAAACCTCTGAAATTCGAGGTAGGTGACAAAGTGTTGCTTAAAGTATCACCCTGGAAGGGAGTGATGCGATTTGGTAAGAAAGGCAAGTTAAGCCCAAGGTACATAGGACCATTCGAGATCATCGAATGTGTCAGATCAGTTGCTTATAAGTTAAACTTACCTAAAGAGCTCAGTGGTATTCATAATGTATTCCACATTTGCAATATGAAGAAATGTCTACCTGATGAATCACTAGTCATACCACATACAGATGTGCACATAGAAGAGAGCTTGAAGTTCGTTGAAAAACCTGTGTCGATCGATGTCACGGCCCCCGACCCAGTTTGACTCGTTTCAGGAGCCGCGGGACAGAAATACTGCGGTATTTAATTAATTGAGTTTGACAGCGGAAGTTTTCATCGGGATCTTTTAAAATGTAAATATTTCCCGATTATTTATTTCACAACGCGGGATAAAACCCCGTTATTTACAATAGTTTGATTTCACAAAGAAATCTTTTATTTTTACAAAACATGTTTCTTTATTTTATACTGAGCCACTTCCTTGAGCTTGTAGTGCTATATGGCACTTTTCCTGATTCATAACAGGTCACCTGAAACATGTTTGAAAAAGGTTTTGTCAGCGGGAAATACTGAGTGAATCATTCTATTTTGTATAATGATGCATAGTTATTAATTACAGCATAAGAGCGATTACATTGGCTTCTATCTTATTTTTATCTGGCATTCTGTCACAATGGTGACATGTCACAATGGTGACGATGGTCATACCACTATTTAGATCAATGAACCTAAATAGTGATGATTATCCCTGTAGGTCAATGAACCTAACAGTGATTATCCCAAGTAGGTCAATGAACCTAACTGGGAGAAATTAGTAATGTGCACAATACCCCACTAACCAGTAATTCAAGATATCCACGACTTAGTCCCTGTAATTATAACCTTGAAAATAATTTGAGGTATTGTAAAATAGTTGATAAAAAGAGAATAACTCACAAATTGTGAGAAAAAGAGAATGACTCACATTGCAGATTTATACGGGCAGAGTTTAGCCTACTGATTTAGCCCTTTCCTAAATTTAATAACAGGCACACAAAACTGGGTTACTAATCAATCCAGCAATTACGATAACTCACGAGATCAAATTCTCACAATGAACGACAAAGTGCAATACTTCATCCATCGAATTAACGATGATCCGTCAAATTAATGACGAACGACAAAGTATAATACTTCATCCATCGAATTAACGATGATCCGTCAAATTAATGACGAACGATAAAGTATAACCCTAATGTGGGCGGCACTTAAACATTCATTGGATATATTGATCGTCGGAAAATGAATCGTAGCAGCGATTGTGCTAATACCCTGATTGCGGCGTCGATTTAGTGCCTGTGTGTGTTAATTGTGATAAACAGACAATATCTCAGCGTAGAATTTGAATTCTAACGTCGTTTCAACTCCCAGAATCAAGTCCCAAGCTCCTGTATTTATAGGTGAATTTTGTCCCTTAGGCGGCCCGCGTGAGAATTAAGCTAACTTGAGGCGGCCCGCGTAAGAACTATTTTTAGGCATAGGGTTGCCACGTGTGGGACTAGCTCAGCTGAGTCGACGATTTCTGAAAATTCCTTTCTGCCTACGTTTTAAGTGGATAATCGTAACTAGGAAATACCCCCCCTGAGTTTTAGGGGCCCTGATCCTGATTCTGATTTTTCTGAAAATCTTAGGGTTTGTGCAGAATCACTTGGGTTTCTTAATTAGGGTTTCCTATTGGTCAAATTAATTTAATAATTATGACTTTTGATGAGAGTCGTTACATTCTCCCCACCTTAAGAAAAATCTCGTCCTCGAGATTACTGGAATAATTGAGGATAATTTCTCTTCATTTCGGATTTCCAATTCCCAAGTATATTAGGGTTCTGTCTTTGAATCCCTACTTTACTTAACCTAACACAAATCATTTGATCCTTCTATCTTCTATCTGAAGAGGTTTCTCAATAAATTTTAACTTTTCGTTTACCTTTATTTCTTGAAGAGGTACTACCAAATATTCGTCTGATAGATATTTCTTGAAATTGGATACATGAAATACATCATGTATTCCAACTAACTTTTCTGGTAGTTGTAAACTATAAGCAACTGGTCCTATACATTGGATTACTAAAAATGGTCCTACGTAACTTGGACTTAACTTTCTTTTCTTTCCGAATCTAATAACTCCTTTCCAAGGAGATACTTTCAATAGTATTTTGTCTCCAACTCGAACTCCAACGACTTTTATCTATTTATCTATATACTTTTCTGACGATCTCTTGTCGTCTTCATCCTTTTCTTTGTGATACTAAATATCACAGTCGTAGTTACATACATCTCCTTTGCCTCATGTTTAATTCTTTTTGCCTAACTATATATCTTAAATTCTTATGATCCGTATAGATAGTAAACTTACTTCCATACAGATAATGTCTCCAAATCTTAAGGGCAAAAATTATGATTCCTAATTCTAACTCATGAGTGGTATAGTTTTTCTTCGTTCTTTTTCAATTACCTTGATGCATACACAATTACCTTTTTGCGTTGCATTAACACGCATTCAAATCCTAATTTTGAAGCATTACCTTATACTTCAAAATCTTATACTTCAAAATCTTTAGTTCATAAGGCTAATATCTGAGTATTTGGTTAATTTCTACTTTAAGATCCTCATTCAAACTTAGCTATTTTACAGGTTTAACTTAGTTAATGATATAACTATCTTAGAAAAATCCTTAATAAATCGTCTGTAGTATCCGACTAAACTTCTAATTTCCATTGCGGATTACAGATCCTTCCATTTGGTAATATCTTATCAGGATTTACGTGAATACCTTCGAGATTCACCATATGACCTAAAATTGTACTTCCAGCAGCCAAAATTCATACTTCGAAAATTTGGCGTAAAGCTTTTCTTTTCTTAACAAAGTTAAGAGTATATGCAAATACTGACCATGTTCGTCCTGACTTTTTTTTTTTTTTTTTTTGAATAATTAAGTATATCATCTATGAAGATAATTTATTCAAATACGGTTTACAGATCCTATTCATCATGTCCATGAATGCTGCAGGTGCATTCATTAATCCGAAGGGCATGACTGTAAACTCGTAATGACCATACCTAGTTCTGTAAGCAGTTTTAGGTATGTCTTTCTCTTGTACTTTCAATTGATAATATCCGGAACATAAGTTGATCTTAGAAACTATTTATCTTCCTGGAATTGATCAAAATAGATCATCATGTAATGGGTATTGATTCTTAATTGTAACTTTATTCAATTCCTTATAATCAATACACTTTCTCATCGAACCATACTTTTTCTTAACAACCAATATTGTGCTAACCGATAAGGTTCCCTGGCTTATCGGTAAAATTCCTGGAATTTAGATGAATCCTAAATTCTATCTTCCTATCTGGTGGTAATCCAGGTAAATCTTCTGGAAATACATCTGGGTATTCTGAAATTACAGAAATTTCCTTAATTTCTTTATCTTTAGTATTAATGATTATTGAAATCATGTATACTATTCCTTGCTTTCGTTCATAATTAGAAATTTTCATTATTGATTATGAACTTTATGGTTTTACATGATTTATCTGCTTTAATCATTATTACTTTTCCAGTGGTTGCACAATTTCTATAGAATTCTTATCACAGATAATTCGAGCATGCTTGTTTTACTAATCAATCCATTCTTAGCACAATCTTGATTTCAACTAATTTTATAGATAATAGGGTTGCAGAAAATTTATGACTTAAAAGTTCTATTTCTATGTTTCGCAGAACCTTATTTACTTTAACTAAATTCCCATCTGCCAATTCTATTGTAGAAATTTATTTAATGCTGGTTAACGGTAAGTTAAGAGTTTGGCAGAGTAAAGTATTTATAAAACTTTGGTTTGCACCAGAGTCAAATAATACTGTTGTGTAAACGTTGTAAGCTAAGAACATACCGGCTATCACATCTGGAATCATCTCGGCTTCATGAGTAGTCAGCTGAAAGGCTCTCGCATTCCTTTTTGCTCCTTCTGCCGGTTTGGCTTTATTGTCAAATGGTTTATTCAGTTTTGGACAATCTGGCCTAAGATGTCCAGCTTCTCCACAGTTGTAGCAGACTGAAAATTTTTTCCTCCTGCAGTCTTCTTCTTGATGCCCCGGAATTTTGCAAAAATTGCAATATCTTTTGCATCTTCCAAAATGCTTCCTTTTGCAGAAATTGCAAAATGTACTAGTAGAAGATTGCCCATTCCCTCCTTTCTTGCAATTGTTATAGTTACCTGAACGGAATTCTTGGGTAATCTTTTGGGCTACTTCCTTCCTTCTATTTTCTTCTCTTGTTCGTACTAGTTCGTCAGTCAGAGTATTGGCTAATTCTACTGCATCATCAATCGTATGAGGTTTCGCAGCCTTGACGATATTACGGATTTCGGAAATCAATCCCCAAATATAACGAGAAATAAGTACCGGTTCTGGCGAAGCCAGGGTTGGTACCACTCGAGCATATTCGAAGAATGTCGTAGTATACCCTCGACAATTTACATCCACCATCCGATGGGTTAAAAACTTATTTGCCATTTGATCTTTTTCATATTCAGGACAAAATTTTCTTTCTACAAGACTCTTAAATTCTTCCCAGTTCAGAGCATACGCCATCCTTCTTCCTTTTGCCTGTAACACTGTGTTCCACCATTCTAACGCCACTTCTTTGAAAAGGTTTGATACATACATAACCTGATCATCCTGAGCACATTTACTTATGGCAATTACTGCCTCGGTTTTCTCTAACCAACGCAGTGTCGCAGTCGCTCCTTCATTGCCTGCAAACTCAGTGGGTTTACAAGCAAGAATTCTTTGTAAGTGCAACCAGGTGTTGCAACTGTCCTTTTCTTAGGGAGCGGAGCTTGCCGTGGTTCATTATCATGATTAACATGATTATCGCCTCCATTTACGCTATTACTGAAATTATCTTCAGAAATGCGTTTACTAGGAACAACTTGTTGCAGTTCGATGGGATTTTTAACAGCAGCAATGATTGCTGGAATAGCATTGGCTATCCCTTGAGCAACTATACCTGGAATAGCGTTGGCTATCCCTTGAGCAACGATATTTTCTATATCTTGCCTAGTTACATATTGATCCCCCGGTTGTTGCTCAGATTGATTAACCTCATTAACTGGTTCATTATTAGCGTTTTCCATCTGATATCTAATTTATATATAAATAATTAGTATAAAAGAAATAATCCAATGTTACAATTATTTACACAGAATCATGTAAACAAATATACAACCAGAATTGAAATTTTTTTTTTCTAATTTTTTGTTTGTTGTATAGATTATATCATACTTCTATATACAACCATTTTATTATTTACTTTACACAAACTGATTTTACTATTACACAATCATAGTTTCATAATCCCCTATCTTTTGTCAGGTGATGTTCTAGTAACGGCGTTCCTTCTCATCGTATTTCCAGGAGATCTGTCCCAAAATCTCTTGGATCCTATTCCCAGCATCCATTTCGTCAAAATGACGGAATTCAGCCATATTCTCGTTACTTCTTGGTGAATTTGGTAAAGGTTCTGGATTGAACTTAGGAAAAAGCCTATAGGGATGGTTTTGTAACAGTATTTCATTATTCAACCATTCGTCTATTTGCGAGTGAATTGAAAGGTTTGGAATAGCTGATTGTGTTTCAAGAGAATGAATAAAATCATTTTCATTAACAGGCTCAATAGTATCATCGGTTGCCATTATAAAATCTAGTTCTTCTTGAGATGGTAACCCCTCAATTTGCCTAGAGCTTTCCCCAATTTCCATTTTCTTAGGCTTAGGTTTCTCAAGAGGTAAAGCGTTGAATTCTATAGGTTCTTCTATGTCTGGAATATACCTATTAAAATCTCTGGAAACTTCGATTCTTACTGGATAGAGATTTAGATTCTGAAGGGCTTCAGACAGATCACTCATGCTGTTTTGCCAAATACACACAATTACTAAATTAAGAATTATATCAAATTTCATAGAAAACCTTTAAATATTATTTCATATTGGGTAACTACGAAACAACCGAATATGAAAACATACTAGGTTTTATTTATAAATTTATTTACTGAATAAGGTTTCTAGATTGTAGATAATAAAGATGCTAAAACTTAGTTCAAATTTATTTAAGGATTTGCATTAATTGCTATATTAACTAGCATATAAAAATCTGCCCATACTGTGCAAAATTAGTCAGATAATAAAACATATAATCATGAAATAAAAATTACTAAAAATTAAGTATTTTCTTTTAAATACTTAATTGGCTTAATCAGTGGCTCGATAAGTGGCTCTGATACCACCTTTTTCTGTCACGGCCCCCGACCCAGTTTGACCCGTTTCAGGAGCCGCGGGACAGATATACTGCGGTATTTAATTAATTGAGTTTGACAGCGGAAGTTTTCATCGGGATCTTTTAAAATGTAAATATTTCCCGATTATTTATTTCACAACGCGGGATAAAACCCCGTTATTTACAATAGTTTGATTTCACAAAGAAATCTTTTATTTTTACAAAACATGTTTCTTTATTTTATACTGAGCCACTTCCTTGAGCTTGTAGTGCTATATGGCACTTTTCCTGATTCATAACAGGTCACCTGAAACATGTTTGAAAAAGGTTTTGTCAGCGGGAAATACTGAGTGAATCATTCTATTTTGCATAATGATGCATAGTTATTAATTACAGCATAAGAGCGATTACAATGGCTTCTATCTTATTTTTATCTGGCATTCTGTCACAATGGTGACATGTCACAATGGTGACGATGGTCATACCACTATTTAGATCAATGAACCTAAATAGTGATGATTATCCCTGTAGGTCAATGAACCTAACAGTGATTATCCCAAGTAGGTCAATGAACCTAACTGGGAGAAATTAGTAATGTGCACAATACCCCACTAACCAGTAATTCAAGATATCCACGACTTAGTCCCTGTAATTATAACCTTGAAAATAATTTGAGGTATTGTAAAATAGTTGATAAAAAGAGAATAACTCACAAATTGTGAGAAAAAGAGAATGACTCACATTGCAGATTTATACGGGCAGAGTTTAGCCTACTGATTTAGCCCTTTCCTAAATTTAATAACAGGCACACAAAACTGGGTTAGTAATCAATCCAGCAATTACGATAACTCACGAGATCAAATTCTCACAATGAACGACAAAGTGCAATACTTCATCCATCGAATTAACGATGATCCGTCAAATTAATGACGAACGACAAAGTATAATACTTCATCCATCGAATTAACGATGATCCGTCAAATTAATGACGAACGATAAAGTATAACCCTAATGTGGGCGGCACTTAAACATTCATTGGATATATTGATCGTCGGAAAATGAATCGTAGCAGCGATTGTGCTAATACCCTGATTGCGGCGTCGATTTAGTGCCTGTGTGTGTTAATTGTGATAAACAGACAATATCTCAGCGTAGAATTGGAATTCTAACGTCGTTTCAACTCCCAGAATCAAGTCCCAAGCTTCTGTATTTATAGGTGAATTTTGTCCCTTAGGCGGCCCGCGTGAGAATTAAGCTAACTTGAGGCGGCCCGCGTAAGAACTATTTTTAGGCATAGGGTTGCCACGTGTGGGACTAGCTCAGCTGAGTCGACGATTTCTGAAAATTCCTTTCTGCCTACGTTTTAAGTGGATAATCGTAACTAGGAAATACCCCCCCTGAGTTTTAGGGGCCCTGATCCTGATTCTGATTTTTCTGAAAATCTTAGGGTTTGTGCAGAATCACTTGGGTTTCTTAATTAGGGTTTCCTATTGGTCAAATTAATTTAATAATTATGACTTTTGATGAGAGTCGTTACAATCGAGGATCGACAGGTTAAGAAGTTAATTGATAATTAAGGGCACACCGAAGATTTGAAAACATTGAAAATTATAGAGCATATATATATATATATATATATATAGAGAGAGAGAGAGAGGAAGGTTCATTTGAGAAGAAATTTAATGTGAGAAGAAAAAGAAGAAATGACATATTAGTAAAATATTATTTCATTTATAACTCATATCATTAATTTTTAACTCTTTAATTAATTAGTCAACTAATCATTAATTATCCTACATATAATCTACAAAACATACATATATCAAAATTTTTCTACATATACACTACACATTATAAAATTTTATCCTACACAGTCGAAAATTATCCTACACACCTCAAAATATATCCTACGCAACTCGTAATTTATCCTACACAACTAGTAATTTATTCTACACTTTAAATTAAGTTGTTTTTTTTAATTTGAAAAAAGTATATATTTTGAAAAGGAGTTACAAATTTAATTTAGTTAGTTATTAAAGGGGAAGAATACAAATTAATGATTTTTGTAAGTTTACCAATATACCCTTATATTAAAATTAAATGCAAATATTAAATGAATTAAATGAAGCATTCTTATTGGTTGAAACTTCTTCTATTTTCTACTTACAAAAAAATTATTCTCATTTGAACCCTCCACTATATATATATAAATATATATATATATATATATATATATAGGGAGCCGCTAGAATGAGAACCACCACGAGTTATGAGAACCACGAGAACCAAGTGCCACGGAGGGGCGTTGACCACGAAATTTTTTTTACAACTAGATCCGTATATTTTAAGACCGGGTGTAAATTTTGGGTTCAAACGGCGCGCCCGAGGGGGTAGTTTTTTACGCCCAAAGTTTGGTAAAAAAAAAAAGAAAAATTAAAAAATTAAAAAAACCCAAACTTTGGGCGTAAAAAACTACCCCCTCGGGCGCGCCCTTTGAACCCAAAATTTACACCCGGTCTTAAAATATACGGATTTAGGTGTAAAAAAAATTTCGTGGTCAACGCCCCTCCGTGACACTTGGTTCTCGTGGTTCTCATAACTCGTGGTGGTTCTCATTCTAGCGATCCCCTATATAGGGAGCTGTTTGAACCCAAAATTTACACCCGGTCTTAAAATATACGGATCTAGGTGTAAAAAAAATTTCGTGGTCAACGCCCCTCCGTGGCACTTGGTTCTCGTGGTTCTCATAACTCGTGGTGGTTCTCATTCTAGCGATCCCCTATATAATATATATATATATATATATATATATATATATATATATATATATATATATATATTAGTTACTCATGTTAATGTGTTCTTGAATATCTCTTTCTTGATTTAGGAAAGAAGAAGTAAAGATATGTCGTTGCTGCTGCTATGGAATTCGCATGATGTATTTACAGGTACACATTTAATTTCCACATAATGCTTTCAATTATATATATACACACACTAAACGCACAATTATATATACTTTAGTAGGGTGCCTATGCGATATGCAGTGGGTAATACAGACATCGGTAAATCACGTAACATTTTAATTTCTAAAATTTAAAAAGAATATAGCAATACCATACTCAAATTAATGCAGTGGGGAGTATAATGATCATTTTTATGGTTCTTTTTTTAAATATTAAAGTATGAAAAAGTTACAACCGTTTAAAAATTGTCGATGATAGTTGGTTGAAAAGTCAATAGTATGCTTAAAAATATATAGCATATGTTTTAAGAAATTATATTACTTAAAACTATGTATAATAAGCTTTTTGTCCTGGAAGGGATAGAGGCTTGTTGTCCATATTTTGATTGATGTGTTAGTAAGATATGATTTATTTGTGAAAATAGGTACGCATTTATGAAAAAGAAATTTATCCTTTTTGGTATTTATTAAAATAACTTTAAAAACTAGTACCTATTTTTTGTATATTTCTTTTTGAATGGAAATTTAATATTATTAAAGTATTTGAAATAATATTCACCAATTTGTTTGGTGGTGTCTTATTAATATTTTTTATGTATAAAACCAAATTTAACTTTTTTTTTATAAAACCTCACATAAAAATAATAAAATATGGGTGTTAATTATTTTTGATAATTTATGTGATATATTTTAAAGTGTACGACAATATGGGAGGGCCATGTAAAAAGTCCGACCTTGGAGCACCAGTAAGATTGTCGTTATGTGCGTTAAAGGTCAAGGGTACGAGTCATGGAACTTGCATACCGGGTTTGCTTTTTTTGTTTTAACATAAAAAGTTTTGGGACAAATTTGAATTTCATCCGATCACTCTTTTACCGTCCAAAACAGTGCAATGCACATGTAGTGTTAAATTTTTTTTTTGAACGTCCAACATAAGAATCGCCGGGTACTCCGTACGCGGCACCCATTGGCCGAAAGGTAGCCCGCGGCAGCCCAACCTGCACGCACGGAGCCCCTAGCCCACCATGCCACCAGTTCCGGGGAAAACCCGACCCTGCACCCGCCCGAGGGCACGACAATGCAAAGCCGGTAAAACCCGGGTGGATCAGGAATCGAACTCGAGACCTTTCGGTCAGGAGTCTTCCCTCATTTCCATAACCACTGAGCTATAAGCCCAGGGTTACATGTAGTGTTAAATTGATGCAGCAACTAATATAAGACGTTTCAATAAATGAATCCTCCCAACCTATTTTAGAAGTGTTAGTGTATTTGTTAGTTTTAAAAGGGGCATTCTATACACACCCCCCCTATTACTAACCACACCCCCCCTTGTCTCACATAACTGTCGGTCCCACGCAGGCCCCACCTGTAAGTTATGTGAGAGGAGGGGGGGTGTGGTTAGTAATAGGGGGGGGGGGTGTATAGTAGTGCCCTTTTAAAAACCTAATATTTGTTATGTGTTTGTGTTATTATATTTTACCCATAGTGTATTATCTTTCTTTCTTTTCTCCAAAACACAAATGAACAATAAGGGTAAGCCCTATATTGGTGTTCTTTATATTTATTTTCTTTAACTTTCATAAACAAACAATGGGTTTCTTTTTAATAGAAATCAAATTAATAATTTTAGTAATTTATTATACATCTTTTGATTATTGTATGGCTTGCACAATACATGGGATTGAATTATTTTATTTAGGAGCTTGATTATTGTGTTATATTATTATTGTATGCAGATAATTACTCTCCAGAATTCAATATGACCCACAACACCCTTTCGTTGAAATTGGTGACCTCGGAATTAAAATTGTTCCTTTCTGGTAAAATCTCATTCGTTTTTATTGGTTTGATATCCTCATCATATATATTTTATATTATCTCATTTCCGGTTATTTATATTTGAAGTGCTAAAAATATTTCTAGTAAATAAAAATTCATTGTTGCACATTTTAACAGGTTGATGTGCTAAGCAATACAACTTGGAAAAAGAAGATGCGTGGTTATGCTCCAAGTTGTTAGCTAGTTTTTGGACGGAGCTATCATATGCATAAAGCTGTGTTTCCCCAGCCAACATCAACTGTACGCTTCAAGACACTGTTACAGTAGATCTGTTTTCCTATATCAATGTTTTGTGTTCCTTAAAGACATGACCATGATCCAGAATGTGGCACCCGAGGAAAATCCGCAGTCATCCTGATCTAACACTCTGCCGCTTTGGGTTACTTATCAAATTTCGGGACGAAATTTCTTTCAAGTTGGTGATGATGTGACAAACCGAGATTTCAAGGTCTTTCCCCTACGCATCACTTGTTTCACAATCCTGTTTCCACAATTCATTTTACGTTGTATCATGTGCATTATATATGAATGATCAAGGTATTATTATGTTTGTTTGTTACATGAAAACTTAGGAGTTGTTTAAGGTTTAGACATATCTTGTTCATATTTAACTTTGGGATTGTGCAACACACTTGAGTCACGAAGAACCCAAGTCGACGAAGAACTCTAGTTCTTCGTCACAACCACTCCTTGACGAAGGAGGGTTCTTCGTCACAACCAATCCTTGGCGAAGGAGGGTTCTTCGCCAAGAAGGTCTTTCGCCGAGAGGGCTCTCGGCCCAGGTCTATGCGTGGCCCATAATGGGCCCGACTGATATTTATTTGCATAACCACCCATAATCTGCATAACTTAAAACAAACATCAAACCCTAAACACTCCTCTCCTCCCTTGCAAACTCGACGACCGTCTCCGATCATTGATAGCCTCAGTGTCTCGATCGAACCAACCTACTCGGTATCTTGGTTAGTGTTTTATCCATGTTAGTTTGTCATGATCTGAATGTGATGATTGTTATGATTACACGTGATGACTTAGGGTTTCATCTTAGAAGAGTTAGTAATGGGAACTTGTGTTCATGAATCTGTAATAAGTCTTTGGCAATGTTTGTTGACTTGTTGTTGTTGACTAATGAATTTGATAATCTGATTTGCACGAGAATGAGGATGTTAGCGACTGGATTAGAATTCTAATTACATAAGATTGGACTAGTGTTAATCCATGATAACGCATTACAATACTAGCGTTAATGATGAACAACAATTAGGGTTTGTTGAACGTGTAAAATAACTGTTGTTTGATCCTATAATCATGCCAAAGATTTTTTAACTGTTGTTACGAGATTAAGGGAAGTGTAACCGTCTGTGAGGGCAGCGATGAAGGACTTCCCCATGAAGAACATGACTCAACGAAGAACCTGGTTCTTCGTTGGATGGTTTTTGACGAACCATTAGGGTCCTTCGTCACACTCGTTCTCGACGAAGAATAGTCCTTCGCCATAAGGGTTCTTCGTCGTGAAAGCATCCCACGAAGAACTGGTCCTTCGTGGAGATGCTGCAAATGAGCAAATGGATAAAACAGTTAAACAGTTATGATGCATATGATGGTGAATGTTTTTGTTTATACAACTACGTTTGTTGCATGTTAACAATATTAACTAGAAATGAGGAACTTGACTCGACTCGTGTGAGTAACCAATTCACCTGTTAAATGTTATTATGTGACTTGCACATGGGATGTGGACTTATATGAGAACTGAGTACTTGCTATGTGATATATGGTGATCTGTGTGATGAATGCAATCTGTGAAAAATACGTGACTTGATTGATTATGAAACTGGTATTATTGGTAACCACGGTAGGGTTTGGTTGACCAACTTGGAACGGGTAACTTAACATACCGAGCAAAACTAAGGTGAGGTCATTCCTCTTGAGCATGCGTCCCGGTGGGTGGGACAATCAAATGGGTATTCCTGAGAGGAATAAGTCTTTACTGGGTAAAAGTTGGGATGTTGGATAATACACTCATTTCCTATCACCTTAAGTCCCATCTTATACCGAATTAGTTACCTGAGAGGTAACGGGGTATTAGTTGATAGCGCTATTAGGCTTGGCAACCTCACACCGTACCTGAGAGGACGAGCATGAACTAATGACCTTAATCATGACCAATGCTTAGATAGGGGGCATTGGGGACGGGCAAACAATCTGGAGCCATCTTGTACGGTACTCGAGTTATTATCAACATTATCCGTACGGTACGATGTAACCACTCGTAATTTCATGTCCAATAAAATAAAAGACACGTGTCATGATAGGTAAACGTACTATAAACCCGGATCAAGTTGAAAGATGTGTGCTAGGATTTAAAAATTGATATGTGGTTGAAAACCGGTGTTCGTTATTGCGTAACTTTGTGTTTTTACATAAGTTTCAATCTTGAATGGCCTACTTTTAATAAGATTTGTGTTATGCAGGTTTAACGAAGTTTAAGGAGCTATTTGGGAGCTTTTCGGGTCGCCGGATCGAAAACCGGAGCACTGGGATGCGTCACGGGTCAACCGGGAGTGTCGGGAGCGAAAAAGAGAGATCTCGCAAACGAGAGCCCGTCGCCGATGGGGTCCAGGCCGTCGGCGACGCCCTCCAGAAACACCCGTCGGCACATAACTCCCGTATCCAGTTAATTTACCCGTCGGCGACGGGTTGAAGGCCGTCGGCGACAGGTAACCATTACCTGAAACGCGAATTTTGTTGAATTGGGGGTTAAACTCGATTTCTATTGGCTCGGGGGGTATGAACTCGGGAGTTACACTTACTTTGAAGTTTGAAACATATCTTGGAGCCAAAACTCATTACCATTCACCTACCATTCCATCTTCTTCATCACTACATGATCCGAATCAAGATCATCACCATCAACCATCCTTAATCACCAATTCCTCCATAAACCCTAATTCTTCATACTTCACCATCACCAATCATTCCACAAACCCTAATCATCCATCATTCATTCATCCATCAAGCTTCAAGATGCTTTCATTTACGTTCCAAACATCCGGTGATCAAGCTTCTTCAACCATGAACGGCTAATCATCTCGGTTTCACCCCGGTGTAGGTAGTTGTTAATTCTAGGGTTTCGAATTGTTCTTGTTTCAACTTAGTGACAATTTGTGTTTGATTTTTGAAACTTTTGACAATAGTATTACATTTGTTTCGAATTCGTAAACCGTCGAACGATGTTAAAAGTTATGACTTTGCGAAATGGTGATACGTAATTTTGCATTGTCGTTGTTAGGATTTACTTGTGTTGATTACAAAGTGTATTCTTGTCCGTTCTTCGGGACGTTGATAGCTATTAGCACCTAAGTCACGGTACACTAAATCCGTTAATCGAATGCATTTGAGTTGAATCTAAAACTTGTAGAAATCCTAGGTTAACAATTACCGAAACCGGGTGTGATTCCTTTTTCTTATTATTGTTCTCATAATCAATTTTCTCGTAATCATTAATCATTAGTTGTTAATCAATTTAATCAATTCACTTAGTCTAAACTCACATCTCTCAATTAAACAAAAATACAAAAAAAAAAACATTCTAGTAAGCTTCATAAATCGTGACATTTGTTCTAATTCATTCGAATCCATACACAAACCACATACTCTTCGTGGTTCGACCCCTTGCTACCACTAGCTATTTATTAAGGGTAATTAGGGCATATAAATATTATCTTTGACCGGAGCGCGACACTCCGATCAAATTTTGGCGCCGCTGCCGAGGAGTGCGTGCGCTTTATGTTTGGATTATTGTTTGAATTTCGTGATTATCTGTTTAAATTGTTTAGTTTCTTTTTGCACTTTGTCTTTTTCCTTGTTACGCGGGTGTGTTACTTGTGCAGGTTACAGGTAGTGTATGCATACGCAAAACTCCGGGAGGACTTCACCTTTAGTCTACGAACCGGAAATCGAAAGAGTCGCAAGGAGAAATCTAGCAAGCCGGTTAGAAGCAACACTTGCTTCAAATCAAACCACCAACACACCACAACATATACCATCCATTGAAACCGATTCAATGGCGAACCAAAACTCTAACCAAAACTTCAACCAAAATCAAAATCCGAACCAATTTCAATACCAAAGCAATTTCAATCCCGCCCCAAATATGCAACCTATACCTCTAGAGCGACCGGGTGGTAATAACAACAATACCGGACCACCCACACCACCTTTCCAAAACCAAAATCCCAACCACAATCAAAGAACACCCCAACAACAAAACCTTCATCGACAAACCTCTTTACCCATCAACTTAGATGACCGGAATGTCAATTCCGACCGTCGGGGAAATCGTGATCGCGGCAATCCCGCAAATGAAGACCCATTCTTCAACATCGATGACTTGAGGAATGCAATCCCCGATGATGAACCGTATAGTGTTCCCGGTTATCAATCGCCGGAACATGTGAGTGTTCATACGGAGAATTCGGATAACGGGGGATATTATGATGATAGGGCTAACGATGATGAAGATTGGGGGTATGTTAATCAAGACAATGTTTACAATGCAAGAGGTTATGATGATGAGGAGTTGGGCTATCAAAATGCCAATTATGTGGGGGATGATGACTACGGTTATGGGAATAGAAGAAATGACGGTTACGGGAAAAACCGTCAACCACGAAACAACAACCAACGGAACCGAGATGATGGGTTTTACAACAACAACAATAACAACAATGGTAACCCTAATCGGATTCCCCGTTTCGTGGGAGGTGGTAACCAAAGAGGTAACCAAGGTAGGAATCAAGGAAGGGATGAAAGAAGGGATGAAAGAAGAAATGATAGAAGGGACAACCGAAGAGTGGTTGATCAAGAAGTTAACGGTCCCCATCGTCGTCAACGACCTCCACGGGGAGTGAATGATCGTTTTAGGCCGGTTGTCACCGAGAACGACTCACCAATCGTTTGTGAGAGGAGGATGTTTGATTGTAAACCACATTACATCAACATACTTCCTCATTTTAATGGAAGGTCTAACGACGAACCGTACACACATTTGACAGAGTTTTCTTCCATTTGCAGCACTATCGGGGGGCATAACTTCTCACTAGAGGAGGTCAAACTTCGTTTGTTTCAATTTTTGTTGAAAGACAAAGCGAAGCAATGGTTCCTTACACTTCCAGCCAATAGCATTCACACATGGGGAGAAATGCAACAAGCTTTTCTAGATGAGTATTATTCAATGGCAAAGAGCGACGATGCTCGTGATGAAATTAGGTCTTTTCGCCAATTATCGGGCGAACCATTGCATGAAGCCTTCACAAGATTTAGGGAGTTGATGCGAAAGTGCCCACATCATCAAATAGAAAAGTGGGAGTTGGTCAAGTGCTTTGTACGAGGTCTAGACAACAACACATGGAACCGAGTTGAATCAACGAGCAATGGGACCCTTCTAAGCAACCATGAAGATGATGATTGGGAATTCTTGGAACGGATGAGTAAACGTTCGAAAGAGAAAGAATCGGCCGATCAAGCTAAGAAACATCCCATTTCACGGTCACTTCCCGATCTTGACTCTAAAGATCGGATTTCCACCTTAGAGCGGGAAATGGCTCGAATGAAGAAAAAGGAAGTAAATGCGGTTCAATTCGAGGTATGTGAAGATTGTGGTGATATTGGACATAGAGCGGAACAATGTCCAACGGGGCCGAGTGACTACACGGAGGAAGTCAACCAAGTGTATGGAGATAAGAAGCAATATGACATGAACTCCAACACTTATCATCCGGGTTTGAGAAATCACCCTAACTTCCGATATGGTAATGCTTCAAATCAAATGAACCCGAATTTTCAATCGGGTAACCAAGGAGGTCAAAGCGGGTCATCATATCAAAACCGTCAAGGTGGTAACCAAGGAGGTTATCAACGAAATTACAACCAAGGGTACCAAGGTAGGGACAATAATTACCAAGGTGGGTACCAAAGGAATTACAACAATCAAGGCGGTAATGGAAGCGGGTCGAACAATCAAACCGGTGGCGATGATTTGAGTGCCAAAATGGATGCTTTGTTGAATATGCAAAAAGAATCTCAAAACAATATAAAAGAATCTCACCATGATATCAAGGAGATAAAGAAGACAAACGAGATTCGGGATAAAGCACATGAGGCATTGGCAAAGCAAGTGGGCCAACTCGCGGAGGAAATGGCTCAATTGAGAGGAAGCACGGGAAAGCTCCCAAGTGACACCGCGGTGAACCCTAAGCATCAAGGGTCAAGCTCAAGGAACACACGTGAGGTACCAATTAATAAAATTACTTTACGTAGTGGTCGAGTCGTTGATAATGGTGTCAAAACACCATCACCCCAATTTGTTGAAGGGGTGGTGGAAGATGCTAGTGAGGATGAGCCTGAGGATGGTCAAACGGGTCAAAATAAAAATGATTTGAAAAAGAACAATGATACTCCCGTTGTGACCATCCCCGTCCCCAAGGCTAAGGAAAAGGGTGTGGAGGCTAATACCGCCCCTTATCCCGAAGCATTGAAGGGACCCATAAAGAAAATTGTAAACAAAAGAGGTCCACAACAAGAAGAGTTGTTGGAAATTTTTAAACAAGTAAAAATAAATTTACCTCTTTTGGATGCAATCAAACAAGTACCGTCGTATGCTAAGTACTTGAAAGATTTGTGTACCCAAAAACGCACTCACAAATTTCCAAAAAAATTAGATTTAACCGAAAACGTGAGTTCGATTCTTTCGGGTGCACTTCCACCTAAGCTCCAAGATCCGGGTGCGCCTATCATTTCTATTCAAGTAGGCGATTTTAAAATCAACCGGGCACTTCTAGATCTTGGTGCTAGCGTGAGCATTCTACCGGGTAGTTTGTATGACCAATACGAGTTTGGTCCACTTTAATCGTCAAACACCACCGTGGTGTTAGCCGATTTGACACCCAAACTACCCCGTGGAGTTGTTTCGGATGTGATAGTGAAACTCGAGGATTTTTACTATCCGGTGGACTTTCTAGTACTTGATTACGTGGCCAAGGACCCAACCAAACAACCCACGGTGATTTTGGGTCGACCGTTCTTAGCAACTGCAAATGCTCAAATTGACTGCAGAACAGGAACGGTTGACATGACATTTGGAAACCGAAGGTTGAGGTTGCATGTTTTTTCCGGACTTAAGAACCCTCCAGTTGATGATGAATGCTATATGGCAGACATTGTTGACACGTGTATACCTCTTTGCGACACAGTCGTGAATGGGGAAGGCACAATGAAGGATTGTTATATGTTTGACAGGTCACAGGTAGAGGTGGAAAGAAGCATCGACGAGGAAGTGAAGAGTTTGGACCAATTGGATAGAGTACTAAAAAGGTGTGTTGAAACTAGTTTGGTCCTAAGTTGGGAAAAGAGCCATTTTATAGTTCAAGAGGGAATCGTGTTGGGACATGTGGTGTCGAGTCGAGTCGTGGGATAGAGGTTGATCGTGCAAAGGTGCAAGTTATATCTACTTTGCCATATCCCACGAGTGTTAAAGGTGTTAGGTCATTTCTGGGTCATGCGGGTTTTTATCGACGTTTTATTAAGGGTTTTAGTGATATAACCAAGCCTTTGTGTAACTTGTTGTTAAAAGACCAACCGTTTGATTTTAATGAAAGTTGTCAAAATGCTTTTAATAAGTTAAAAGAAAAGTTAGTTGAGGCCCCAATCTTGCAATCGCCAAATTGGTCTTTCCCTTTTGAAATTATGTGCGATGCGAGTGATTATGCGGTGGGGGCCGTGTTGGGACAACGGGTTGATAAGAAACCCGTTGCCATATACTACGTGAGTAAGACTCTTTCGGATGCACATTTGAATTACACCACCACCGAAAAAGAGCTACTTGCAGTGGTATATGCATTGGATAAATTTCGGGCATATATATGGGGTAGTAAAGTGATTATTTATTCTGATCACACTGCAGTTAGGTACCTCATGGAGAAAAAAAATGCAAAGCCGAGATTGATCCGATGGGTGTTGTTGCTCCAAGAGTTTGATTTGGAGATACGGGACAAAAAGGGTACCGAGAATGTGGTAGCGGACCATTTGTCCCGGTTGATGGTTGATGAGGATCCTAAATCGTTAGAGATCAATGAGTCGTTTCCCGATGAGCACATTATGAAATTAGATAAGTTACCTTGGTATGCTAACATTGTGAATTATCTTGTTACAGGTGACTTACCGGCACATTGGGATAGACGGAAGAGGCAACACTTCATGTCTCAAATCAAGTACTACCGTTTGGAAGAACCGCACTTGTGGAAAGAATGTGCGGATCAAGTGATTAGAAGATGCATAGATGATGAAGAAATTCCAAGCGTGTTGCATCATCTACATTCGTTTGCGTGTGGTGGCCATTTTAGTCGCCACAAAACAGGTCATAAAGTGTTGAACAGTGGTCTTTATTGGCCAACTATCTTTAAAGACGCAAATGAATTTTCTAGAAATTGTGTAGAGTGCCAAAAACTAGGGGGTATTTCAAAAAGGGATGAGATGCCCATGCAACCAATCCTTGTAGTCGACATTTTTGACGTGTGGGGAATTGATTTCATGGGCCCATTCCCAAATTCTTATGGCAATTTGTACATCTTGGTGGCCGTTGACTATGTGTCGAAGTGGGTTGAAGCAATAGCCACCAAGACGAACGACCATTCCGTAGTATGTAATTTTGTTCAAACCAATATTTTCTCAAGGTTTGGGATTCCTCGTGTCATCATAAGTGATGGAGGATCTCATTTTAAAAATTTTCGATTTGGGAAACTTCTTAAACGGTTTGGTGTTGACCATAGGATTGCTACCCCTTATCACCCGCAAACAAGCGGGCAAGTTGAGGTGTCAAATAGGAAAATCAAAGAGATTTTGCAAAAGACCGTGCGGGCGGACCGTAAGGATTGGTCAATTAAGTTGAACGATGCTTTATCGGCCTACCGTACGGCACATAAGACACCCATAGGCACTACACCATACCGGTTGGTTTACGGTAAAAATTGTCATCTACCGGTTGAACTTGTGCACAAATCGTTATGGGCTATTAAAGAGGTTAATGTTCAATATGATGACGCAGGTAAGGAACGGAAGCTCAAGTTGTGTGAGTTGGAGGAGCTAAGGGAAATGGCATATGAATGCGCATCCAAGTACAAAGATGGGATGAAGAAAGCGCATGATGCCAAGTTGAGAAAGAAAGAGTTCGAGGTGGGCCAAAAGGTGTGGCTTTACAACTCGAAGCTTAAGTTCTTTCCCGGGAAGCTCCGGAGCAAATGGATGGGACCCTATGTTATCACCCGGGTCGGACAATTGGGTGATGTTACCATCGAGGACCCGAAAGATGGGATAAGACAAACGGTAAATGGTCATCGGCTAAAACCGTTCCTTGATGGTAACGAAGAGTTGGAGGAGAACAAAGAATCGGTGAGCTTCGTGGTAAGCATACCGATGTATGAGGTCGAATGAAAAGGACCGGTAACGTTTTGTGTAAAGTATTGTATATTTATTTAATTGTTTGAGTGTTTTTGATATAATCATTTCCGTTTCATGCTAACCCCGTTTGATTGTGTGAAGTCCGGATATCCCGAACGAGTTTTGAAGATACAAGGTATGTTTTTAAACATTATTAGGTGCATTGAGGACAATACACGATTTTTTTGGGGGGTGGTAGGGTCGTTAACGGTTTTCGTGTTTAAATTTTAACTTATAAAAATCACAAAAAGATTTTTAATATTTTTTAGGAATTTTTAATGTACATAGTCTCTTTATTAAAAGTTTTTAATTTTTCTTGAAAAAAAAAATGGAAAATATAGAACCCGTCGGCGACGGGCATCAAGCCGTCCCGGACGGCCTCTCATTAAACCCGTCGGCACCAGATCCCCGTAGACAGTCATTTAGGCCGTCACCCCCAGGTCCCATTTTTATTGCCCGTCGGCGACGGGCTCATCACCGTCGGCGACGGGTCTTCGTTTAGAGCTGCGGGGATCTTGTTTGTTCTTGCATAAAATCGAACCTAGACACATTCTAACCTAACCGAATCTCACCTAAAGCTATCTTTGACCACATATTTCCCCCGGGTTCAGTGTTACTAAACCTAAAACACATCAAGGCCCCAAAAATCTCTGCTTCTCTCATCTAATCTCATTCTTCTTCACCTTCTTCCCCAACTTCTCTCTAGAACCCTAATTCTTCTTTCACTCATAACTTCTTCAAATCCCCATCAAATCCAGTGATTCTTGAGTCTATCTTGAGTGATTTTTCAAGAGGAACAAAACCCCCATAACGATTTCCATCAATTCTTGCTCGTTTGCAAGATTTCTGGGCGTGAGTTTTTAGGGTTTTGAAGAGTGTTCATCCAAGTCTCTTGCTTTACACTTTTCCCTAGTTCTTCTTGTTATTCAACATCAAAGGTATGGATTCTCCTTAAATTTATGCTTGATTATCATATGTTTAGTGTTTTTCTTCCGAAATTTTAAACTTTTTAGTTTAAGAGTGGGTTGTTTAGACAATGTATGTTGTTTTAGCATGATTTTGAGTAAGATTAGGTATTTTGGATGGAATTTGAGCATGCTATAACCATAGTGAAATGATTACACTTGTTATGAACATGATTGAACATGAAGGTGATGTTGAATATATTGTTGAACTTATAAGAAATTGCAAGATTAACAAGGAAATTGATAAGTAGATAATAAAATGAGCGACTTTGGAAGTTTAAAAAGGCGATTTTACATTCACTTGTTAATTAAAATATCAACATCACATATCATGTTCAAAGTTTGAGAGTTTAGTGAAGGTTTGGGTTTATATTGATGTTATGTTTGTTTGTGATTGTAGTTATGGCTGGTGGTAAAAGACAAAAGACTACAGGGCAAGCTTCATCATCGGGAGTCGGTTCTTCTTCTGATTTAATACCGAGGAAGTGGGAGCAATTAAGCTCCATCGCAGAGGGTGATGCAAGACTGTATAGACAGGATTGGGCATGGGCAAAGTTCCGGGATAGCAAAAGCGCCGAAGTTTGGGATGAGGAGAAGAGAAAACCTTTATCGGGTTATCAAGATAGGAAGTTAGAGGCCAAGCTCTGGAAATGGAAAATGGTCAACAAAGTGAATACCTCAGTTCCGGAAAGGAGTTTATGTGAAAGAGTTGTGAATGTTGAAGAGTTCAGACAAATAGGAATTGTGCAAATGTTTGAACGCCAAGGTTGGGAGAGGGTGCTTGATTGGTGTGAAGATAACACTTTGCGGATATATTTGGCGGAGGTGTGCGAGTGGTTGTCGATGTTGAGGTTTATGAATAAAGATAGTCCTCATGCTGAGTGGAAATTGGTTGGTAAAACAAACCGGGGAGTAATGACGATGTCTTTCGAAACAATCAACTGCATTGCACGCTTTGATTCTTTGGGGGTGCAAGCATATGACTATCCAACCATGCAACAATTTTTGGATAATCATATGAATGATGGTGATCCGGAGCAGTTGACCGCGGTTATTTTACCATACAATGATGGGGGAGAGGCTAAAAGATCTCAAATGACGATCGAAGGGAAAATTCTTCAAGGAATTTCCCTAGAAAATGTGATGGTGAGATTTGGTGATCGTGGAGGTGTTAGAGCGAGTGACTGTAGGGTGGTGCATTCTTTGATTTATGGGACCCCTACATTGTCATGGAGACACATAGTGATGATGAATACGTGGGCTACTCGGGAGGCGTCCCAGAGGCGTTTTATTCCATACGCACGCCTCATTAGTGCCATGATCGTTCAACAAAGTTGCCTACCTCCGGAATCACTATGGGTAACTAAACCGTAGGAGGAAATTAACAAGGCCTCCATGAAGAAGAACTGGAATATAGAATTTAAACTCTCGGGGAACAAGTATGTTGTGACCGACAGGATGGGTCATAAGTATGAGTTTCTTACTTCAGGGGCACAACCGGAATCGAGAGAAGATGAAGAGATGGGTGATGAAGAGGAGGAAATTGAGCCTTCCGGTCCACAAAGACCAAGGCAAAGATACATGAGGCCGCATAGGGAAATTAATGCAGATGTGGCGGGCTTTGTGAATATTAGACGGGTGCCTTCCTACAAAAATTTTGATCGGGGACAGCAAGAGACATATGACAATGTCTCTGCATGCATAGGTGAAGGCCGAGAGTATAACCGAAGGAGGGAAGCCTGGGAAGAGGCACAGGGACCCCAAATGCAGGAGTTTTGGGCAGTTCAAGCAGCCCATCGGGAGAGAATGAATAAGTTTGTGGAAGAGCAACAACTGTTCCAAGCAATGCAGAGGTCACACATGGAACAGTTGGCGAAGATGCAAGAGGATGAGGCAGCCCGAAGACGGGCATGGGAGGAAGCAGAGGCAACGCGTCAAAATAAAGCAAGAGAATTGGAACGACGCCGCTGGAGTGCTTGGTATGTCTCTCACCAAATGGCCATTAATAACACCAAGATACTCCATGATCAGGAGCGACACCAAAGAGACTATCAAGCTGGTCTTCCATATGCCGAACACTCGGGATGGACCAATTACCCCGACCTTCCCCATCCACAAGGCCCATCCGATCCGACTCCTCACTGGCCCGAAGCGGTAGGCTCCAGCTTTATCCCGATCCCTTACCAACCACCGCCTCAAGGGGAGCAAAGTCCACTCGATAACTATAGGGAGATGTTTGAGGCCCTCACTGGTTATCAATACCAGCCAAACCCGCCAGTTGATCCCAACGAGCGATATCAGCGGTAGAGGTATGGTATGTTTTTTTTTTTTGTTGTTGTTGTATATTATTTTGTTTCCGTTATTTTTTATTTCATGTTATTTATTTTCGCCTAGTTAAATGAACGTTGTGGGTGTGTTCCCTATATAACCCTCACGAGACCTCTCGTCCTCCCAAGCTATTGGGGGGTTTAAAAGGGCTTGTTGCATAAGCTAAATGCAACCGTGATTCCTACGAAAGTGAGTTAGGTTTGTTGTTGTTGTAAATTATTTTCCACATAAATCAAAGTGAAGTAACACATGGCTTGGTAATATTTTCATAAAAAGGGTAGAACTAGGTAACTAACAAATTTTGATGGTTGTGAGAAGCATGCTTCTACACAAGGATTAGAATTTGTAGGTACAACATGTTCGCGGGACAACCGTTTTTATGAAGAGGCGAAGGAGATATGAGTATCAAGCGACAAAAATCAGGTGCATGTGTTTCCTTTTACTTTGATTCTTAGTTAGGAATAAGTGGATTGTATTTTGTATTGTATTTTCCGGGGTGAAATGTTGGGAAGGTTAGTCGTGTCACATCCCTTGTGCGTTTTAAAACTCTAGTTCTTGCACATTGAGGACAATGTTTACCTCAAGTGTGGGGATGGGGGAGTAGTAAAAGTTTTCGATTTTGACCCGTTCATTTAAATTCTACACATTGAGGACAATGTTTACCTCAAGTGTGGGGATGGAGGAAAATTTCAAAAATTTTTCAAAATTTCTTGTTTCAAAAGCGATCTTAAAAGCACAAGTAACCAAGTCAACGAGGGATGTCACAACCCATTTGGTCTTTTGTCATGGTCAAGTTCAAATTAATAAGCATAACGGGTATTTAGCGGGTGGTTATTTGGGAATAATTCGCCTAAGGAACTAGCAATTTATGCATATCACATATCATACCCTTAGACGTGAGGTTTTGAGCCACTTTTATATCATGGATTTACATTTACATATTTCTTTGTTTGAGTGGACCATTAGTCGCGTATTGTAGAACTTGCAACTTTTGATACGTTTGAGACCATAGACCGAATACAAGCACGAGAATGATTAAGGCATTAGGTAAACCTTTTCTCTTAAAACCATTTATCTATCCTTACCCAAACAAGTCCCCTAGTCGCCCATTTTGAGCCTAAACCTTTCGTTTGACCACCCTATAGCCCATTACCCTTAAACCTTTTTCTTTTAAACCCGTGTGATGAAAATTCGATTATAGAAGCTTAAGTTTGTATAGTTATGATTCATTTGTAATAAAAAAATAAAAAATAAAAAAACCAGAAAATGTTGCGAAAAAGAATGAAAAAGCATTGAGAAAAACACAAAAAGATGTGCTAGCAGTTTATTGAATAAAAGGCGAAAATCGTTGCCTCATAGTTATGTTTATATTTAAGTGTTGTTTAGTTTAGTCTTTTGTAATAAAAATCGAATTTTTCATCACCTTAGCCACTTTAAAAATATCCTATTTCTTACCCTTCGCCTAGCCCCATTACAACCCTTTCAAAGACCTTTTGACTTGTGCTTAGTATTCGTGATCGGTGGTGGAGAATGATTGAGTTGCAAGCCTATGCGGGTACGTTTTCTAATCGGTTTTGAGCGATTATTGATTGAAGTGCTAATACATTATACACATTAGCCAAATTATAAGCCGAGTGGAGAGAACATTGTGAGGGATATGCATGACTTGTTAGTTTTACGGGCAGGTTAATCTTGGATAACCATTACTATATGTGATTTTTCACTTAACCGGTAAATATGTGGAAATTGTAAAGAATGTGAACTTTTGTATGACAATAGACCTTAACCTTTGTCTCAGGAATGGGATGTGTATTCGTTGTTCGACCCACGTGAAAGTTAAAAACAGATTTGCTTGAGGGCAAGCAAAAGACAAGTCAGGGGATGTGATATGTGGTTGAAAACCGGTGTTCGTTATTGCGTAACTTTGTGTTTTTACATAAGTTTCAATCTTGAATGGCCTACTTTTAATAAGATTTGTGTTATGTAGGTTTAACGAAGTTTAAGGAGCTATTTGGGAGCTTTACGGGTCGCCGGATCGAAAACTGGAGCACTGGGATGCGTCACGGGTCAACCGGGAGTGTCGGGAGCGAAAAACAGAGATCTCGCAAACGAGAGCCTGTCGCCGATGGGGTCCAGGCCGTCGGCGACGCCCTCCAGAAACACCCGTCGGCACATAACTCCCGTATCCAGTTAATTTACGCGTCGGACGAATAAGTGAAAACCAAAGCCCGTCGGCGACGGGTTGAAGGCCGTCGGCGACGGGTAACCATTACCTGAAACACGAAATTTGTTGAATTGGGGGTTAAACTCGATTTCTATTGGCTCGGGGGGTATGAACTCGGGAGTTACACTTACTTTGAAGTTTGAAACATATCTTGGAGCCAAAACTCATTACCATTCACCTACCATTCCATCTTCTTCATCACTACATGATCCGAATCAAGATCATCACCATCAACCATCCTTAATCACCAATTCCTCCATAAACCCTAATTCTTCATACTTCACCATCACCAATCATTCCACAAACCCTAATCATCCATCATTCATTCATCCATCAAGCTTCAAGATGCTTTCATTTACGTTCCAAACATCCGGTGATCAAGCTTCTTCAACCATGAGCGGCTAATCATCTCGGTTTCACCCCGGTGTAGGTAGTTGTTAATTCCAGGGTTTCGAATTGTTCTTGTTTCAACTTAGTGACAATTTGTGTTTGATTTTTGAAACTTTTGACAATAGTATTACATTTGTTTCGAATTCGTAAACCGTCGAACGATGTTAAAAGTTATGACTTTGCGAAATGGTGATATGTAATTGTGCATTGTCGTTGTTAGGATTTACTTGTGTTGATTACAAAGTGTATTCTTGTCCGTTCTTCGGGACGTTGATAGCTATTAGCACCTAAGTCACGGTACACTAAATCCGTTAATCGAATGCATTTGAGTTGAATCTAAAACTTGTAGAAATCCTAGGTTAACAATTACCGAAACCGGGTGTGATTCCTTTTTCTTATTATTGTTCTCATAATCAATTTTCTCGTAATCATTAGTTGTTAATAAATTTAATCAATTCACTTAGTCTAAACTCACATCTCTCAATTAAACAAAAATACAAAAAAAAAAAAAACATTCTAGTAAGCTTCATAAATCGTGACATTTGTTCTAATTCATTCGAATCCATACACAAACCACATACTCTTCGTGGTTCGACCCCTTGCTACCACTAGCTATTTGTTAAGGGTAATTAGGGCATATAAATATTATCTTTGACCGGAGCGCGACACTCCGATCAAAAATGTCGACATGTTAAATTATACCTCTGAACGACCTATTTATAAATCCCAAACCTTAACCTGTTTTATAAACATCTGAGATACATTCAAATCCGGTTAATACTAGTAATAATTGATTCAAATTGCAAAGATGGGATCCTATGAGAATGTATACGATAAACCTTCATTCATGGCCCCGTTCAAAAGAATCCAAGACAATGTTAAAGCATGGCAAGGTGGTCATAACTATTCAGACATGATCGGATGGTCCCATACTGATAATTAAAGGCCCAATTCGTAATATCAAAAGTTGCATGGTCAAACTCAAGAGATTCTCAAATTTTTGTCCTCTGGTCATCAGTTACGGACCGTATGGCCTTAGCCTTACGGTCCGTAAGGCAGTCCCAGCATCAGAAACATGACAGGTGCCTGTTATAACAAGTTAACCGACTTATATTGCTAGTTTTCCATACCATGTGCTGCACAAACTTGTTTTTAGGCTCTAGGGACACTTGTTTAACATCAGGGAACATGCCAAGACTTGGTTGGCATGATCTAGTGAGATTAAACTCACTATATAAGGAATCCTTGATTGCAACATTTTGATCATTTTTTCATAACTTCATTTGTGGAACTTCCTGGAGCACAAGAGCCTTCCCTAAGCTTCATTAGTCGTGCATCGGACCTTGGTAAGCTTCCTTAACCTTCCTTAATCATGTTTTACTTAGTTATTAGCTTAAAAGTCAAACCGTCGTAATTAAGGTTTGACTTATCGATTAATCACTAATGGTCCAGTGATTTGTCAAATTGAAAGTTGTTATGAGTTGGTAATTAGGTGGGCAATAAACCCTTGAAAGGGCACCCTCTGATTCCCACTCTAACAGGGTCAAATGTCGGGTCAAACTTAATCCGAAAAAGTCAACAGAACCTTAATTTTCAAATTAACGCGCAATTAGCAATGTAGAAGACGTGTAACCTGTTTTGCCACTCATATAACTTGGTAATCAATGCAAGAACATGTCTACGCATGTCCGACCCGACAATTTTCAGTTTAGGACCGGTTCGGAACCGAAAGTCGCATAATTTGACTTATGCTTTGACTTTCAGTTCTGACCCGTAGTAGCATGATTTAGAAGTGCCTTAGAGCTTCGTTAGGACCGGGTTATATGATAGTATAACCCTCTGTGATTGGCTAGTTGATTGTCCGATTCATTTACATGTTTCTGTTAATCGCTTAACGTTGACCATAATGCCCATTTGACCTTAAAACAAGAATTTTGGAAATGTGAGAGGACAATAATCTTTGTTACTGATTTATACACATGTCCCTAAATTTTCACATCAGTTTGAGGTCTAGATTAGGAGTTATGCTCAATAGCGTAATTAGAAAGCTTTTTATTTAATTAAACGGCGCAATTAGCATAAAGCCTTTCTAAACTCAATTTTTGACACCAAACCTTTTACCCACTGATGTAATATAATATTTTGGGATTTTTGAAGATTTTTAATTATTTTTAAACTGATCATAACCTAAGGTTATTGCCTTGATTCGGTAAATACCGATTATACCTTTTTTGATTATAAAATGAGTTTTACATAAACATTTTGATACCAAGTCTTTGGCTACTGATTTTATATGATAAATGAAGTAATTTGAACTTATAAACTGATCCGGAAATTCAGATTTCCTATTATAACCCGGAAGTCGCTTAAAACGACTTTTTACGCGTATTAAACACATAGTATGGGTTTAAAACCATTTTGTCATATAAGACTTATCACCAACTGATATAACCTATTAAGTTAAGTTGTTTTACTGTTTATTTCAGACCCGAATCTCAGAATTATAATTAATCTCTTTTATAATCTTTAAAATGACCAAAATACCCCTACGGGGCTTAAATTGAGATTAAACTCGTTTTGGGCATAATGGAAGGTATCCTACTGATATCACAACATGTTTAAAGCATATTAACTTAGGAAACCTGTTCGTGACTCATTTGGTTACCCGTTATGCGTTATTCGCGTCCGGTTCGGTTTATGTAACTAGTTTGCATAAATTGACCGAAACGGGTCAAACCTTATCATTTTCACCTCAAAATCCAGAATGTGTTTAGTTTAACCATATTATACAAGTCTTCAAACTTGTTGGGACTAAATCACATTCTAATCCGGTCCTCGCTTAATCTTGCGTTTTGAACCGTATATCTTTCTTTAAAACTAACCGGTCTACGTTTAAACTTAAGAAAGACCCGTTAGGAATCTAATAGGTTAATTAAAACCTTCGTTCCAGATTAGGAGCCCAGTAAAAGCTACGAGCACTTGCTGGTTGTGATTTATATTTTGCTCAGGTAAATACTTTTAACTTATTTTCCCTATACGGGCTTGGGGTACGGTATTATAATACCGCTTGGTCGGGTATGAGGTCGTACAATCAAATATTGATTAAAAAGATGCATAACCCATTTTATTCTGTCTTGTTTGATGCAATACCTTTGGGGGGTTAATGACCGTGTCCTGGATATCCTCGGCTCATTCATTTGAAATGGCCACGACTTAAGCACGGGGTGTAGGCATACACCTGAAAGTTGCGTATGTAAAAAGGTAGTTCACAAGAAGGGTATCTTCTTGTGGGTATACCATGTGGTGTGTCTATTAATCTTGTTAAACCGGCTCTTCTAACCGGGTCCTAAATGGACGACAAACATGTAAAACTGTATACAAGTTTATTTTTAAATAATTATCCCAAGCTATAAAAGATTATTTGTGCCTTGTGCATTCAATACATTTTTCTTAAACTCTTTTCAAAATGAGTTGGTTAATTGTATTTACCAGTGTAAACTGACGTATTTTTCCAAAAAGGTTAAGTGCAGGTACTATACGAAATAGGCTGGCTACTCCAGGCATCAATAATCAAGTCTTGCAAGCTCTAGATGTTAAAGTCTGTTGAACAATGATCTTATTTATCTTTTGATCCGCCAGTGGATCCTTTACAGACCGTTGTGATACTTTGATATTACTATTTATTCGGTTTGTAATGTGATTATTATCTTTTGCTTCCGCTGTGCATTTATATATTGTGTTGTTTGACAATGATGATATCAACTACGTCACGATACTCCCCACCGGGCCCACCGGTAATACGTGGAAATATCGGGGTGTGACATACGATCACCCAGATGGTATCATTTCCCAAACTGTCACACCCCCAAAATACCACACGCGGAAAACCCCACTAGGCGTGTGACATACTAGGATCTAGCCACCAATCACGTAGAACTATTCACAAGATATTAAAATAAACTCCCATTTATTGAATCAAACATTCTAAAACATATCACAAGTTTAACAGGTTCAGCGGAAGCAGATAGTAGATCATTGTTTAAATATTTCAAAACCAAATGTATGAAAACTCAGTAAGCCCGTCATGCGTATCCAAGCAGTACGACCCATGACCACTCCTGCAATCCCAGACAACAAGTTCCTTGTCCAAAAATCTAACGACCTGCGAGCATGCAACAAGTGTATCAGACAACGCTGGTGAGTTCATAGTTTTACGAAAACATTAATTACCAAGTGTTTAGTTCAGTTCACTGATAATGTTGATAATAACTCGAGTACCGTACAAGATGGCTCCAGATTGTTTGCCCGTCCCCAATGCCCCCTATCTATGCATTGGTCATGATTAAGGTCATTAGTTCACGCCCGTCCCCTCAGGTACGGTGTGAGGTTTCCAAGCCTAATAGCGCTATCAACTAATACCCCGTTACCTCTCAGGTAACTAATTCGGTATAAGATGGGACTTAAGGTGATAGGAAATGAGTGTATTATCCAACATCCCAGCTTTTACCCAGTAAAGACTTATTCCTCTCAGGAATACCCATTTGATTGTCCCACCCACCGGGACGCATGCTCAAGAGGAATGACCTCACCTTAGTTTTGCTCGGTATGTTAAGTTACCCGTTCCAAGTTGGTCAACCAAACCCTACCGTGGTTACCAATAATATCAGTTTCATAATCAATCAAGTCACGTATTTTTCACAGATTGCATTCATCACACAGATCACCGTATATCACATAGCAAGTACTCGGTTCTCATATAAGTCCACATCCCATGTGCAAGTCACATAATAACATTTAACAGATGAATTGGCTACTCACACGAGTCAAGTCAAGTTCCTCATTTCTAGTTAATATTGTTAAGATGCAACAAACGTAGTTGTATAAACAGAAACATTCACCATCATATGCATCATAACTGTTTAACTGTTTTGTCCATTTGTTAATTTGCAGCATCTCCACGAAGGACCAGTTCTTCATGGGATGCTTTCACGGCGAAGAACCCTTATGGCGAAGGACTATTCTTCGTCGAGAACGAGTGTGACAAAGGACCCTAATGGTTCGTCAAAACCATCCAACGAAGAACCAGGTTCTTCGTTCAGTCATATTCTTCGTGGGGGAAGTCCTTCGTCGCTGTCCTCACAGACGGTTACACTTCCCTTAATCTCGTAACAACAGTTAACAAATCTTTGGCATGATTATAGGATCAAACAACAGTTATTTTACACGTTCAACAAACCCTAATTGTTGTTCATCATTAACGCTAGTATTGTAACGCGTTATCATGGATTAAAACAAGTCCAATCTTATATAATTAGAATTCTAATCCAGTCGCTAACATCCTCATTCTCGTACAAATCAGATTATCAAATTCATTAGTCAACAACAACAAGTCAACAAACATTGCCAAAGACTTATTACAGATTCATGAACATAAGTTCCCATTACTAACTCTACTAAGATGAAACCCTAAGTCATCACGTGTAATCATAACAATCATCACATCCAGATCACGACAAACTAACATGGATAAAACACTAACCAAGATACCGAGTAGGTTGGTTCGATCGAGACACTGAGGCTACGAATGATCGGAGACAGCCGTCGAGTTTATAAGGGAGGAGAGGAGTGTTTAGGGTTTGATGTTTGTGTTGGGATTGAACCCTACCAGAGGAACAGATAATTAAAGCCAAAACTGGGTCAGAGCAGTGGATCAAGAATAAGCAGATGTTACATACAAGTCTCTCCCCTTGAAAGTGGTTTCAACATCTGCTGACCTCCTATCTGCTGATCGTACAAGCCACTGACCGTCAAATCTGCTGATCTTGTAAAGACTGATAGAAGACTAAAGCTCTGCTGCTCAATCTACTGCCTTGAGTCAAGTACTGCTGATCCGGACAAGCACTGCTGGGTTCACAGCAGTGGAAGGATGCAGCAGCTGTTTAAGTATCTTTTATGTAATGAAATGTAATAGCAGTAGTTAGTATAGCAGTGTTTGTATAGATCAGAGGTTAGAGTTTGTTAGGAGGTTAGATGTCACTTTCATGGTGACGTCAGCTAAGATGCTCAGTGGTTTGTTAGTGCCTATAAATAGAACAGTGCTCTGTACTGTTCTATTAGCTCTTTGCAACATCGTCTTCTTTGCACGAACAAACACTGAGCTCTGGCTGAGGGGGAGTTTGTATTCAAGCATTACTTTGTAATCGTTGTTGAAATTAAATTCAATCATTCGGTTCTTTGTTGAAAATGTCTTGATCAAAGCAATACTCTCGTTTGAGTGTATGCAAAGTTTGTTTCCATATTAATTCCGCTGCACAACTCATCCATTTCCATCTTAATTCAAACAGAAAATACAATCAAAACCAAACTTAGATCCAACAATTGGTATCAGAGCTAATTAATACTCTCTTCATTAAGGGTTCAAAAGAAAATACTCTCTTTTGTCACATTAAGGGTGAAACATTGACCCAACAATTTGAACGGTTCAGTTGTCTCATCAGTGAGCTAAGACTTGTTAAGGTTGAATTTCCAAAATCAACCCAAAATAGCAGGTTTCTTAGATCACTACCTGATAAATGGGACACAATTGCATTTGTGACTAGAAACTCTGTTGAGTTCAAAGATCTGACCCTGACCCAACTTCATGGTAGACTCCTGACCTATGAAAGGGAGTTGAACCAGAAAAAGAAGCTGCAAGAGTCTGGGAAAGCTACTGATGATTACTCATTCGGTAGCACAGCTCTTCTGGGTCAGGAAGAATCTGGTGGCAGTAGTAAGGAACAGGGTTATGATCATTTCATTGATATAACAGCTGGTGGTAACTTTACCAACCCCGATTCTCACTCTGCAAACTATGCTTTCACTGCAAACACTAAAAACCAGATGTCAGATAATTTGTGCTTTGAACTAAATGATTTACAACATTTTGATCCCACTGACTTAGAGGAAATGGACATCCTGCACCAATTGGCTTTGCTCAGTGTTAGAACTAACAAATTCTACAAAAGAACAGGGCGAAAATTCCCAGGTTTACATGGGAATCTGAGGGTTGGGTTGGATAAATCAAAAATCAAGTGTTACAAGTGTAATAGGTTGGGACATTTCGCTAGGGAATGCAGGAGTCAAACTACTGGTCCTATAATCACTCACCCTAGCTCAAATCCTAGACCTCAAAACCAAAGCACTGTGCACTATACCCAATATACCCCTGCAGCCCATGTTAACACTGCTCATTATGCTGCTGCCCCTGTGCCTGTGCACTATGTCCAAACCACTGTTCCACAGATTCAATATGTTCAAACCCCTGTCCCCCAGGCACAAGTGCAACCTGCACCTCAAACTGCTGCTCCAGCAGTGGTACAACCAGATCAGCAAAGCTTTTTCACTCAAGGCTTTGTTGACTGGAGCAGTATGCCTGATGAGCTTAGTGATGAAAATTTTGCACTCTTTGCTTCTAATGAATCTTCTAATGATAAATTTTGTTTGATGGCATTAGAGTCAATACCAGAGGGGTTTGAAACTGAAGGTGAACAGCTAAGTGATGAAACAGTGGATGAAGTGACTGAAGCAGTTGTTAATGCAGTTGCTGGTGAACTGCTGCTGGGAGAAAATTCAGAAACCCTGATTGAACCACTGACAGACCCATGGTCCAAAGAGGACAAAGAAGAAGAGAAAATTGAGAAAGCAGGTGAGATAGAAGAAAGAGCTGATGATGAAGAAAATCATCAATGTGATTGTGCAATGATGGCTGCTGCCAAGGTATCACCTCAAGTTCTTGAAAAACTGTGTTCTGACAATTGCATTATTGCTTTTGCTAACATCAAAGAGGTAAATGAAAACCTTCAGGATAAAATCTTAACTGATGAAGTCAAATTTGAAAGGTCTTTAAAAGAACTTAAAAACAAATTGATTGAAAAGGAAAAAGAGATCAGCAGTCTGAAAGAAGAACAAAGCATAACCAAAACTCAACTCCAAACTATGGTAGAAAAATACCAAGTTTGCAAAAAGGAGTTGGAGTCCACCCAGATCACATGTGAAAGATGGGTGGAATCATGCAAAGGGTATGAGGTTATGCTTGAAAAACAGATAAAAAGCAATGTGAAATTTGGTGTTGGTTATAGAAAACATGATGATGAAAACACTGCTTTTGGAAAATCTGTTCAAACTACTGATGTAACCACTGGTTTCATCCCCACAAACAAGAAAGGCCAAGAAGTGAAAATCACTGACAAACTTGGTAACAAAATCACACTTGACAGACCAATGGGATCCTCTACTTTTGAGGAGCTTGAAGATTATCAGTTTAAACCAAAATGGTCTGATGAGTGTGATATTCTTGAAAATTTCAAGCCAATGGACTTTACATCAACTGATGGTGTTAAAGCTCCAAAAGCTAAAGTCATTCCTCTCAAGGACATCCCAACAGAGGTTAAAACCTCTGCTGCAAAGGAGTCTGAAAAGAGAAAGAAGAAAGAAAAAATTGATAACTTGTTTTGTGAATTCTGTGAGAAAAGGAATCATCTAACAAAAGACTGTTTCCACTTAAAAGCTTATGATTTAAACAGAACAAGTGTCATTGTTTCAGCTGAAAGTTGCACTGTTTGTGGTAAAACAAACCACAAAACTCAAGCATGTGTGTATCTCAAAAACTTTGATGTGAAAAAGAATGAGTACATTGCTAAAACATCCTTGAGTTCATCATCATCATCATCTGTCAAATTTACCAAGAAACAACCACTGTTTGTGCCAGTTCAAACAGCTGTCACAAAACAGCTGAACCAAACATCTGTCAAAAGAGATGTTCAGGTTACTGATGCACCCCCTGCCAATCAGTTCAGAAAAGGCAAGGAAAAATAGTCCTACCAAAGGATTCCACACGTTTATGAGGCCTACAAAAGGCCCTCTAAACCTAAAGTGAACATGCATCCTTTTGGTTACCAACAGGTGATTGGTCAAGACCCCCAACAGTGGTTAGTAAGAAACAGTACTAAAACTGTCCAAACCCCTGACTTAACCACTGTCCATCAATCTGCATCCATCCCAGACACTGTTGAGACCCCATCCAAAGCCTTGTTGGCTTTGGAGACCCTAATGAACTAATCCTTTTACTTCATGTGCAGGGAGCTTCTGCATGCTTTGATAGTCTTTGGTATGTAGATAGTGGAGGCTCCAGGCACATGACAGGATGTAAAGCCCTCCTCAAAGACTTTAAAATCCATGGAGGGGGTGATATATCCTTTGGGAATAATAGTAAAGGGAAAGTTCTGGGGTCTGGTACAGTGCAGTCTGGAAATGTAAAATTTGAAAATGTCATTCTGATAGACAATCTAAAATTCAACCTTCTAAGTGTATCACAAATGAGTGACAAAGGGTTTGGGTCATTCTTCACAAAAGACTGTTGTAGGATTGTTGGACCAGAAATGGTCAAAAAGATTGAAGCAATAATCAAAACTGGTCAAACTAAACTTGTTGCTCAAAGAAGTGGCAATGTTTATGTTGTTGATATGTCAAAAGAGTGTCCCAGAGCTGATGCTTGTCTGTTCTCAGCTGCCTCTAACAAAGAGACAGAACTTTGGCACAGAAGACTGGGGCACACAAATCTTAAGACAATCACTGAAATTTCAAAAAATGGTTTGGTGAGAGGCCTACCACAAAAATTGTTTTCATGTCCTGAACATTGCATTTCCTGTTTAAAAGGAAAACAGCATAAAAGTTCTTTTAAGTCCATTGAAGAGTCCAAAACAACCCAGTGTTTGCAGATGCTACACATGGATTTGTTTGGCCCAGTTCAAGTCATGAGCCTCAAGAAGAAAAGATATTGTTTGGTTATTGTTGATGACTTTTCTAGGTTTACATGGACTTTCTTTTTACACTCAAAAGATGAGACTGCAGGCATTTTGCAAGACTTTGTGACACAGGTTGAAAAGCAATTTGACCTTCCAGTGAAAAGCTTCAGGAGTTGGATGCCTTCTGTGTGAAGAAAGGGATTGTAAGGCAGTACAACATCCCTAGAACACCAGAGCAGAATGGGGTAGTGGAAAGGAAGAACAGAACCTTGATTGAGGCTGCCAGAACCATGATTGCTGATTCAGGTTTGCCATTAACTTTCTGGGCAGAGGCAGTAAACACTGCTTGCTATGTCCAGAACAGAGTTTTAATAAACCCCAGGCACAAAAAGACTGCCTATGAAATTCTGTATAAAATCAAACCACTGATCTCTTACTTCAAGGTGTTTGGCTGCCCATGCTTTATTTTGAACTTAAAAGATTCCATTTCAAAATTTGCAGCCAAAATTGATTGTGGTTATCATCTGGGATACTCAACCACTGCCAAGGCCTACAAAGTGTTCAATACACGGACCAAGGCAGTGGAGGAGACTTTGAATGTAAAGTTCAATGAACTTTCATCAATGAAAATCCCAGCAAATCCTGCAGATCTGTTTGATCTTGAAAAATTTACTTTTGAAAATACTGCTGTCAAGACTAACAGTGCAGGTCCATCAGAGGATACAACACCAGACTATGGGTATGAAATCATCATCCCTCAAAGGTCTGCCACAAAGGGAAAAGCATCAGCTATTCAAAACAGTTGTCAAAGCTCAACCACTGCTACCTCAACAGTTGTTGACCAAAGTAGCCCATCAACCATTACTTCCACATCCTCAAACACTGCTGACAAAAGTTCCCAAACAGTGGATAAAAGTCAGCAGGTGTCCACTTCATTACCTCCTATTCCACCACCTTTTGAAGCCACTGCTGGGTCATCAAAGTCACCAGCAGTGGTTAGCTCAGATGATACACATTTGCAGCCTTCACCAACAAATGCCATCATCCCATACCAAGGAGATTTAATCTACTTGAGATCTCATCCACCTGATCAAATCATTGGCAACATCAATGAAGGGGTGCTCACAAGAAGCCAAACCCAAAACATTTGTCTTTTTGCTGGTTTTCTATCACTCCATCAGCCAGTCAAGTACCAAGAGGCACTGAAAGATAACAGCTGGGTAGAAGCCATGCAAGAGGAGCTCCAACAGTTTAAAAGACAACAAGTATGGGAGCTTGTACCACTGCCAGAAGATGTTAGTCCCATTGGCACAAAGTGGGTCTTCAAGAACAAAACTGATGAAAGGGGCATTGTTGTCAAGAATAAAGCCAGGCTTGTGGTTCAAGGTTACAGACAGGAAGAGGGGATTGATTATGATGAAACATTCGCCCCTGTTGCAAGATTGGAAGCCATTAGACTGTTCCTGGCCTTTGCTGTCAACCACAACATGAAGGTGTTTCAAATGGATATCAAAAGTGCTTTCCTCTATGGTACAATTCAAGAAGAGGTGTATGTTTGTCAACCTCCAGGTTTTGAGGATCCATTTTATCCTGATCATGTCTACAGGCTAAACAAAGCCTTGTATGGCCTGAAACAAGCACCATGGGCCTGGTATGAAACTCTTTCCAACTTTCTACTCTCAAATGGTTTCAAAAGAGGTACCATTGATAAAACACTGTTTCTAAAATGGAGAGGGAAGGATTTAATGATTGTCCAGATTTATGTGGATGACATTATTTTTGGAAGCACATGTAACACAATGTGTGAAGAGTTTAGAGAACTCATGACAGCTGAGTTTGAAATGAGTGCAATGGGTGAGCTGCAATGCTTTCTTGGTCTCCAAGTTCAGCAAATGCAAAATGGAACTTTCATTCATCAAAGCAAATATGCTAAAGAACTTTTGACAAAATTTGATATGAATGATTGTAAACCATGCAGCACACCCATGGCAACAAATAAGCTTGTCATGTCTGATGAAAAGGATGAGCTGATTGACCAAACTTTATATAGAAGCATGATTGGGTCTTTATTGTACCTAACTGCATCTAGACCAGACATCATGTTTGCAACATGTGTCTGTGCAAGAAGTCAATCAGCTCCCAGAAAATCAAATCTCATTGCTGTAAAAAGGATCTTCAGATACATAAAAGGTGCTCCCACACTTGGTATCTGGTATCCAGCTAATGGGAATATCAAGCTTTCAGGCTTTTCAGACAGTGACTTTGCTGGATGTAACACTACAAGGAAGTCCACATCAGGAGGGTGCCAGTTTCTAGGTGATTGCTTAGTTTCATGGCAAAGCAAAAAGCAAGCAGCTGTTTCAACATCTACTGCTGAAGCTGAATACATTGCTGCTGCAAGCTGTACAGCCCAACTCCTGTGGCTTCAAAATCAGTTGCTGGATTTTGGTATCACTGCCTTAAAGACTCCACTCATGTTGGATAGCCAGGCAGCAGAAAATATCATCAAAAATCCAGTTTCCCATTCAACCACCAAACACATCGACATCAGACATCACTTTGTGAGGGATTGCTATGAAAAAGGTTTGATTTCTCTGCATCATGTCCCAACTAAAGACCAGCTGGCAGATGTGCTCACAAAAGCACTTGATACAGCCACTTTTGAAAGCTTGGTCTCTAGGATTGGCATGCTAAACATGGAATAACAAGCAAAATCTTGTTTTTCTATGAATAAAAGCATTAAAATGTTTTCAGAAAATCAAAAATCCATCCTTAAAAATAGCTAAAAATGAAGTTTTCATTAAAATCCTTAAAAGTCTGCCATAACCACTGTTTGTTCAAACGTCTGCTCTACTTCAAAGTCTGACCACTGCTGAAAGTCATCCTCTGTTCTCTCATTTCCTTGATAACCTCTGTTGTTCAAAAGCAGAATCTTATCCACTGATATGCTATCCACTGATAGTGAAAAATCATCCACTGCTTCCATTATACCGTTTAAACCACTGCCTTCATCAGTAACTTTCATAAAAGTACTGTCCTTCATTTCTTCAGAGTTTGGCATGTGGGCAGTACATAGTGGTCAATACTTTTGTAACCGCTGCCACGTCAGCCTTCACTTTTTCCTCTATAAAACCCCCACTTCATACCAACAACAGGGTTTTACTGTCGAATTGAATTCTCAAAAATTCTCTTCTCAAAGCAGTTTTTCATCTCATTTCTCCACAAATTTCTTCGATCATCATCTTCAAAATGACAAAATCGAAGCCATCCACAAAACCCACATCAAAATCTTCGTCGAAAGCGGTCTCTCAAAAGGTCACTACCATTGAAATCCCACACAAACCATCTCACAATCTTCTGGGTCTTCTCACAAAACCCAGCACCACAGAGGCTTTCGACTCCATCACCAACACAATGGCTAAATCAAAGTACAAAACTTTGTTAACAGCCAATGCACCAATTTTTTTTGGCAACCCAAAGAGAGTTTTGGAAGAATGCAACCCTTGAAACACAAGGAGAAACTGTAACTGCCATCAACTCTTCTCTAAAGGGTAAAAATGTCCAAATCACACCACAGTCAATTTCAGAGGTCTTTCAACTCGAGGATCAGCAAGGTAAAATTTCTTTCCCTAAAAACGAGTTGAAAATTGACTTCATTGAGAGAGGGTATGCAGACACAATGATGAAGAAAGCTACCTTACAAAAAGGTTTCTTTCCTTCTGCAACAAGATTTTTATTCCATACCCTCCTAATGTGTGTTTCAAATAAAACCACTTCTTTTAATGAAATACCATTAAAGATTCAAAATCTGGGATATGCTATTCTTCAAGAAGAAAATTTTAATTATACTCGGGAAATCTGTAATGATTTGGTTAATAATGTTGAAACAAAATCATTCCTACTGTTTCCAAGGTTTTTAAGTTACTACTTTGAAAAGAAATTCAGTAAAGATGATCTTTCTGCAATAAACCAAGGTAACTCCATTGAAATAAATTGCTTAACTGCTGAAACTTTTACAAGGATGTCAACACCTTGCAAAACACAAGCAGAGATGCCTGAGCAGATTTTAGCAGTTACAACTGCTCCTCAGGTATCTGCTGCTGAGCCCACTGCTCAAGGTGATCAAAGCAGCAGAACAACTGTTTTGAAACCCACACCTAAAATCACCAAAAAGCCAACAAAAAGAAAAACACAAAAACCCCCCAAACCCATCAAAAAGGCAACTCTGGAGGATGAGATACCAGAACTACTGCCTGTGACAGCACAAAAGTCACAAGAAACCACTGCTGCTACTTCCTCATAGCAGTTGGTACAAATATCTCAACCCATAGCCGAAACCCCTCCTGCTTCTTCACAAAAAGATCAGGTTGTACACATTGGGACACCACATCATGATGCTCTGGAAACACTCGTTTCCATCATCCACAGCTCAATTCCCGGAGCAAATCCTCTTTCTTCACCAAACATCACATCCACAATTCCCACACCAACTAAACTGCTGTTGGATGCAATTGATTTGAACCAGGCACTAACCAGTCCTTCTCAATCACCCATCAATGAGAACATACCTCAACAAATGACTGGGTCTGATGTATCAATCTTTGCTAACCCACCAACACAACCCGAGGAGGTTACACCCCTTGAGTTCCATGTAACTCTTGGTGGTAGTCCAAGTGAAGCAGCCACTACAACTGTTGAACCCACTGGTTTACAGTTGGTCAGTGGTTAAATTAATAAGACTTCCTTGGAGGCAATTCCTTACATAGCACCTCTGCCAACCACTAGTGGATTTATTTATCCTACTGGCAACATCAAAAGGTTGTCAAGTGTTGAAGGAAGAAGACCCCAGTACCAAGAAAAAGGGGCATCAGTGATTAGTGTTTGGAGTACACTCCCTACCTCAACCACTGATAAAACCACTGATAGTGGGAAATCAGATGATCCCATTAAATTGGGTGATGATTTAAAATATCAGGATTTGACGGAACGAATTGAAAAGTTGGATACATCTGTTGCAGATCTTAAAAATATGCTACAGCAGGTGTTGAAAACACAAAAGATGCAATCCACTGTTGTTCCACCTCAAGCACCTGCTCCATCACAAGCTTTTGCTACAAATGAGCTCTGGAACCTTTTTCAACCTTTTCTCCAACAACAAAAAGAAATGGCTGATCAGCAACATGAACTTCATGTCCAAAAGCTGAGAAACATTATGGAGTCTAGGTACAAGAACACTCAAGCAGACATTAATGCAATCAAGGCCCATTTATTAGAAACCACTGGCACTGCTCCTCCAACAGTACTTTTCATTGATCAACTCCCAGAAGATAATGCCAAAAAGGGGGAGAAAATTCAGGAGTGGAAGAAGAAAGGAATAGATGATGGTCTGTACATAGAACCTGAAAAGGATGCTATGACCAGAAAAATTCCATTGCCAGATGGTAGTAAAAAGGTTGATGCTACTCAAGAAGCACTTGATGAAGGAGTAGCAAGTGTTAAAAGAGATAGAATGGCAAAGGATATCTCAAGATGGAATGAGGAGAAAAGAGCTTTCATGGAACTGTATGCGCAGGGTTGCTCTGGATCAAAGGATACTAAAAATCCTAAGACAAAAAGGAAACCCAAGTCCATCCCATCCAGATTTCCAAAGCCTCCAAAACCACCATCCAAAAGCCATCAGCATCAAACCTCCACCCAAACAGCTGTTGTAACTCCTGTTGTATCAACTACTGCTGGTACCTCAGTTGTTTCAACATCTGTTCTCACTTCAACACACACCACTTCAACACACACCACAACTACTACTTTACCACCACCACTGTCACCACCAAAAACAATCTCACCACCACTTTCACCTGCTGACAAAAAGCAGAAGACAACAGGTGTTATAACATCTGTTGTAAAGACAACAGTGGTTGAGACACCAGTTGTGTCAACAGCTGTTAGTCAAACACAAACCACTGCCACACAATCCACCACCACTGATCCACCCAAAACATCATCTGCCTCTTCTAAAACAAAAAGGAGAAGGATTTACATATCAGATGATGATTCACCTTCACCACCACCAACATCTTCAAAATCCCTGTCACTTGTCACTATTCCAAAACCCATACCTCTCTCTTCAGCTCAAATTCTAAAACCACTACCTCCTGCTGGTGTCTCATTTCCTCTAGAACTCATTGCAGTTAGGGAAGAAATCAAATCCTTTTATTATGAGGATGACCCAGCTAAAAGGAGTTTGCCATCAGTTGAAGGATATCCCAGGCCTCACAATATTGAAGAATACTTGAAACTCAAGGCCAAGCAAGCAGAGGATATTGCTATAAAAAATAAACAAGGGAAATCTGATAGAGAATTTCAACAAAACTATCAATTTCTACTTACACAGGTCAGAGCAATGGAGCAATTTGCCAAAAATGTATGTCAGCAAATCTCTGAAAGGGCAGATGAGTCCTTGAGAAAAGACTACATTGAGAATATCATGACCTACAAGAAATACAAGGGGGAGAAATACATGTACAAAAACTGGACCATTCCTGAGCTTGAAAAAGAGGCAGCCAGGATTCAAGAAATGATCAAAAATAAGGTCAAGCAGACTCCCCCTGAAAAATTCAAACAATTTGAAGCTGAGAAGGCATTAAGGTTGAAGTGAATGAAAGAGGAGCTGACAGCAGCTGATTATGGGTCAAAGAATTCTGTGTCAAAGTGGGGAGAAGATAGGGTCAGGGCTACCTACAAAAAGTTAGAGGAACTTAGAAAGAAAGATCCAAAAGTTCCACAGAAGCCTGGCTATGCTAAAGCAGAGGTTTCAAAAAGACCACCAAAGCTGCAAGCTAAAAGAACCACTGCTCCAGCTGGTGCTGCCATCTACAAAAGAAGGAGCAAAAACCAGTCGAGTACTGAAACAATTCAAGATCTAAAAGCTGGAGATGCTGTTGTAAAAGCAGGCATGAAATTAATGATAAAAGAAGATCTTGAATTGGAACAATCTGCAAGTGCTGCTCAGCCAGTCATGAATAGGCCAGCCTCACCAAATACCTCTGCAAATAAACATCTCCCAAGAAACCCACCAGACTCAAAAATACTAAAGTGGGAAACTGACAAACAGACCTGCGTATTGACTTTGCTCAGGTCTGGTGGAGAAGTGAAGAAAATATCAAGGGAACAAGCTCTTGGCCTGAGTCTTGAAGATTTGCAGGATCTCCTTGATCTTCCACTTAGCAGGGATGATGATGATACAGATGCCCTAGACTTTGAACTGCAGTTTAAAGGTCAGATAAGGGAACTGCTGATGAGGCAATAAAGAATTCCACAATAATGAAGAGTTTTGGCATTATCTGTTCCAGGGGGAGATTCTTGGGATTGAACCCTACCAGAGGAACATATAATTAAAGCCAAAACTGGGTCAGAGCAGTGGATCAAGAATAAGCAGATGTTACATACAAGTCTCTCCCCTTGAAAGTGGTTTCAACATCTGCTGACCTCCTATCTGCTGATCGTACAAGCCACTGACCGTCAAATCTGTTGATCTTGTAAAGACTGATAGAAGACTAAAGCTCTGCTGCTCAATCTACTGCCTTGAGTCAAGTACTGCTGATCCGGACAAGCACTACTGGGTTCATAGCAGTGGAAGTATGCAGCAGCTGTTTAAGTATCTTTTATGTAATGAAATGTAATAGCAGTAGTTAGTATAGCAGTGTTTGTATAGATCAGAGGTTAGAGTTTGTTAGGATGTTAGATGTCACTTTCATGGTGACGTCAGCTAAGATGCTCAGTGGTTTGTTAGTGCCTATAAATAGAACAGTGCTCTGTACTGTTCTATTAGCTCTTTGCAACATCGTCTTCTTTGCACGAACAAACACTGAGCTCTGGCTGAGGGGGAGTTTGTATTCAAGCATTACTTTGTAATCGTTGTTGAAATTAAATTCAATCATTCGGTTCTCTGTTGAAAATGTCTTGATCAAAGCAATACTCTCGTTTGATTGTATGCAAAGTTTGTTTCCATATTAATTCCGCTGCACAACTCATCCATTTCCATCTTAATTCAAACAGAAAATACAATCAAAACCAAACTCAGATCCAACAGTTTGTTTTAAGTTATGCAGATTATGGGTGGTTATGCAAATAAATATCAGTTGGGCCCATTATGGGCCACACATAGACCTGGGCCGAGAGCCCTCTCGGCAAAAGACCTTCTTGGCGAAGAACCCTCCTTCGCCAAGGATTGGTTGTGACGAAGAACCCTCCTTCGTCAAGGAGTGGTTGTGACGAAGAACTCTAGTTCTTCATCGACTTGGGTTCTTCGTGACTCAAGTGTGTTGCACAATCCCAAAGTTAAATATGAACAAGATATGTCTAAACCTTAAACAACTCCTAAGTTTTCATGTAACAGACAAACATAAAAATACCTTGATCATTCATATATAATGCACATGATACAACGTAAAACGAATTGTGGAAACAGGATTGTAAAATAAGTGATGCGTAGGGGAAAGACCTTGAAATCTCGGGTTGTCACATCATCCCCAACTTGAAAGAAATTTCATCCCGAAATTTGATAAGTAACCCAAAGCGACAGAGTGTTAGATCAGGATGACTGCGGATTTTCCTCGGGTACCACATCATCCTTGTCACACCCCGACCACGTAGAACAACAAGACGTGGCGGAAACGTCGGGGAGTGTTGTAATAGAATTAATTGTTTCACAACCATGGAAATTAAAGTTACGTTTTATTTATCAAACAAGTGGGTTACATTGTCTTAAAACAAGAAACAAAGAGTACATAACATAATTTAACTAGTTCTTGCTTCGTTTTAAGTTACTAAGGCACAGGTCCGCCTAAGTGTGTCTCGATCATCCTATGCAACAGCTCCTAAAAACACATGTGAAAATAGGTACGTCAGCATAAAAATGCCTGTGAGATACATAGGTTTTGTGAAAATAGGATTCATGACTTGAGTTTAAAGAAACTGTTTAATAAAAAGTAGCCATGAATCTTGTTGAGTGTTCCCTTTCATAAATCATTTGAAAAGTGATAAATAAACCAAATGATATATATGTATAATAGAATAATGTATGGTTAAGTGAATAACCATGTAAAATGGGTTTGTATAAGTTAAGTTATTTGTAAAACGATGTTTATGTGAAGATTGTATTGTAGATGTAATATGTCTAAACTGAAATGGTTTAAATAACGATACGATATGTAATACCATAAAAGCACTTATATATAGGAAGTGCCAGCGGCGTATCCACCATGTTTTTATCGTATTACACGTCGCCTCGTTACTTAAATCACTTACCCAAACAACCACCAAAATGAAATGTTTAACAATTGTAGAAATGTTTATGTATGGTCAAATACGGTTCATACGGTTCAACAGTTACAAACGGTTCATATAGTCAAATGGTTACAACGGTTCACATAGTCAAATAGTTACAAACGGTTCAAAATGTAATATAATGTGTTCATATGCTGGATGAGCATATGCAACAAAATGCAATGTAAAACAATGTGTCCATATGTTGAGTAACATATGCAACTAATGTAATGTAAATCAATGTGCTAGCATGCTCAGTCAACATACATAGCAGAAATGTGAAGTAAAACAATGTACTAAGTATGCTAAGTAAACATACATAGCGAAACAATGTAATGTAAATCATGTACTAATAGTGTACTAATGAGCATAGCAAGTATATGATGTGAAAACATGGAAAGCATGAAAGTAACAAGTAGGCACATGTGTTTCACCCCAAAACAGTTTGAAAAACAGTAAAGAGGGGTCTATGTACTCACTTGAGATTTCCTAGAAGTCCTTGTGTAACAACCAAACAATGCTAGAGATCACGGAAATCAAACGGCACCTAATATAGATAACTATGTTAATAAACCGGACCTAAATCGGAGGATCAGATAGAATGAGGGTTCGTAAACCAAACGAGTATGGGAACTCATGTAATATGGTTTAACAAAGCCTACATACTAAAATGAAACCTAACCTAAGTGCTTACGACCCATTATGACCCGTTTAGGTAGCTTATGCTACTTTAACGCGTCGTTCGTGTAAAACGCGTTCGGAATGCCTAAATAGCCCTATGATAAGTAAAATATGCCTTAACATGTCTAATATTGTTGCTAAATCAGTTTAGATATCAAAAATTATGTTACATATGCTTAAAATGAATTTTGGCGTAAAAAGGGCATTTTGGTAATTTACCTAAGGCATATAAACTACCTATCATGCGACTAATCAAACCTAAGTGACCATAAGGTATAACCTCGGAAGGTTATTCCCTACGCTACTATGGTCACTTAACATGTTTGGTCGGATCCTAATGATCGACCAAACGGGTCGTGTTCGAAAGTCTAAGCGAGTGTTTAGTCCGCTTGACTTTCGGCTCCACACAAGCACTAATCTAAAAAAAAATGACGAGCTAAACATTCTAGAACATGTTTAGTTAAGTTAGAAAACAGGTTTTGATATCAAAACAAACGGTTTTGATATCCTAGAGTAGTTTGGTTACAAAATACGCGAGAAAACGCATTTTGGCCGAAACTACGACTCGTCACTGAGCCTAGATAACGTGGTAATCAGTAGGTATAGTCACTAGGGACTATAACCATCGTGATTACGCTCACGTTATGAAGTTCAAACGAACTTTGCGTTGACCATAAACTGGTCAAAGCAGAAAGTCAAACGCAGTTTGACTTTAACGACAAAAACGAATGAAAAGAACGAAAGAATACTTACAGAAGGTCCCCGCAAGCTCTTGATCCGATTTACTCTCAGGTATGAAGCATAAACTTCAACTTAGAGAGCCAAAATCAGATTCAAGTGTGCTTTGGGAGGAAGTGAGGGTGGGTATTTATAGGAATTCAAGAACCGTTAAGATCGTTCATCGAAAACTGAGCTTTGATCTGGACCTTACATGTGTGCCCATGGTTTTCTAAAACCATGGGAGCCCCTAATATGGACTATGTTCATTGAATACCAGCCCATGGTTTTGCAAAACCATGGGTTAAAACCATCAACACTTCAAAATGGACTAGGTTCATTGAATCTGCCAGAAATTTCAAAAATGGTCCCTGCACTTGTAAAACTTGATTTTTGGCACTTTTAAGCCCCGTTAACCCCATTTCAAGGCTCTAAAATAAAGTTAAAGTATAGGGAACTTAAAATATGCTCAAAAACATCTCGGATGTCGGTTCGTTTGGTCGTACGGTTGCGTTATTCGCTTAATTACGACGGAAGTCATAACGAACGCAAAAACGATCCAAATTAAGCGACGAATGGAATTTTATCATGCCAAACACTAAAATAAAATATTTTAATGCTTACACAAATTTTTGTATGTCCGGATATATTTCGAACGTAAGATATGCGCGAAAATGCAAACTTGTGCACTTTTTGACTCTTTCAGTCCCTGAATGACCCAAAAGTTTATTTTAGCACACCGAACCCCTCAAAGCCTATTTCTAAGCTATGTAAAGGATATTTATGGTATGTTTAACTTATGGTCATGTTCCGAAATGTCTGTTCTAGTACGAATCGCCATACTTTCGTAGTTTGTCGAATTTAGTCCCTGTAAGCGATTTAAACTTGATTTTCCCATACCAAAGCCTTCAAAACTTATTTCTAAGTTATGTAAGGGTTATTTAGGGTATGTTAAGCCTATGTCACTATTCCGGAGTGTTTTTTGCATTAAACTGGTTATATTTACGCATCAGTGTGCGTTTAACCTTCCAGAAAGCGATTTAGAGCCCGAAATCGAACAAGAATTGACATGTGCAAACGATACACATATTTATACAAATCCCAAGTATGAAACACAAATTTCATTGATTTGGTTTTTGTTTGATGGTCGCAGTGACCCAGGTGTCACAATCCCCAACTTGAAAGGGAATTTTGTCCCGAAATTCACCAGTTGCATCAGGATTAGATTGGTCAGTCGGGAAAAGTTGAGGATACTTGAGCTTCATCTGATCCTCGCATTCCCACGTGAACTCCGGTCCATGTCTTGAGTTCCAACAGACTCTCACGATCGGGATTCGACTATGCTTACGGACCTTGACTTCCCGATCCATAATTTCGATGGGTTCTTCGACAAATTGCAATTTATCGTCGATTTTCAGTTCTTGATGTGGTACCACAAGTGTTTCATCGGACAAACACTTCTTTAATTGCGAAACATGGAAGACATCATGAATGTTACCCAACTCAGCAGGTAACTCGAGCTTGTAGGCCACTTTACCAATTCGTTCCAGAATTTTGAATGGCCCGACATAACGCGGATTAAGCTTGCCGCGTTTCCCAAAACGTACCACACCCTTCCAGGGTGAGACTTTCAACATAACGCGATCACCTACAGCGAACTCCAAAGGTTTCCTACGCTTATCAGCGAAGCTTTTCTGACGGTCGCGCGCTGCCGCCATATGATTTCTGATCTGGACAATCTTCTCTGAAGTTTCAAGTACAAGTTCCGTACCCGTGATCTGGCTGTCACCCACCTCAGCCCAACAGAGAGGAGAACGGCATTTCCGTCCGTACAATGCCTCGAACGGAGTTGCCTGGATGCTGGAATGGTAACTGTTGTTGTCAGAGAACTCTATCAACGGCAAGTGTTTCTCCCAGCCCTAACCAAAATCGATCACACATGCTCGCAGCATGTCTTCAAGTGTCTGGATGGTTCGTTCACTTTGACCATCCGTCTGTGGGTGATAAGCAGTGCTCATGTCGAGACGTGAGCCGAATGATTTATGCATTGATTACCACAAATCAGATATGAAACGCTGGTCACGATCAGAGATAATAGAGGTTGGCACCCCGTGCCTAGAAACCACCTCCTTCAGATAAACTGCTGCAAGTTGTGAGAACTTATCAGTTTCCTTGATTGCTAGGAAGTGCGCTGACTTCGTGAGACGGTCAACGATCACCCAGATGGTATCATTTCTGTTTTGAGTTCTTGGTAGGCCGGTCATGATTAAGGTCATTAGTTCATGCCCCCTATCTAAGCATTGGTCATGATTAAGGTCATTGGTCATGATTAAGGTCAATGTGATTAGTGGCTAGATCCTGGTACGTCACATACCTCGCGGTGGATTCCGCATGTGGTGTTTTGGGGGTGTGACACAGAACATTACAATCTTCACAAGCATTATGATGTGGGAAATAATGGCCTAAATTTTATATCTTAAGAAGTAGGACTATAATTGTCAAATTGTAATAAGGTTCTAGCTGTTGTTAACAAACTCAATTGTCAATAGTATACATTGCAACATTAGTTAGTTTCTGCAATCAGGTTTGTGGAGCCCGTCTGTGGTTTAGGTCACAAGAACGATTATTTTAAGCTGCCAAGATTGATTTCCTGATCAAACAACATTTTTCTAAGAATTGCATATTGAAATACAGAATTTGCAGCATTGATCAAAATATCATTCTTTGTTTTGTTGTGCATGAGCTGTTGAATGACGCGCAGATGCGATTGGATAGGTATTGTGTTGGGATTCAACCCTATCAGAGGAACAGATAATTAGAGCCAAAACTAGATCAGAGCAGTGGATCCAGAATAAGCAGATGTTATGTATACAAGTCTCTCCTCTTGAAAGTGGTTTCAACATCTGATGACCTCCAATCCACTGATCCTTACAACTGCTGACCTACAACTACTGATCAAGTCAAAGACTGATGAAGACTAAAGCTCTGCTGGTCAATCTACTGCTATGGGTCAAGCTCTGCTGGTTTATATCAAGTACTGCTGGAGTCACAACAGTGGAAGGATAGAGCAGCAGTTTAGTTTTACTTATGTAATGTATTGTATAACAGTTGTTAGCATAGCAGTGTTTGTATAGATCAGTTGTTAGAGTTTGTTAGGAGGTTAGATGTCACTTTCATGGTGACGTCAGCAAAGATGCCACAATGGTTTATCCGTGCCTATAAATAGAACAGTACCCTGTACTATTCTATTAGCTCTTCACCACTTTTCTCCTGTACGAACAAATCACTGTGAGCTCAGGCTGAGGGGGAGTTTGTTACATGCATGCATTGTAATCGTTGATGAAATAAATTCAATCATTCGGTTCTTTGTTGAAAATGTGTGTTGAAAGCAATTCTCCTGTTTGATTGTGTGCAAAGTTTGTTTCCATTTACTTTCCGCTGCATTACTTGTTCATCTTTCATTTTAATTCAAACGTAAAACACAATCAATCCAAACTCAGATCCTAACAATTGGTATCAGTGCTCGGACAGTCAAATTTGATTTAACAATCATTTTGACATAAATAGTTCAGCTCACAATCGTTGATACTGATAGTTGTTTGTTTTGTTGAAAAACAGAGCAAGGTTTAATCACCATCAAAGTTGATTAATCAGTGCCTGTGAAACAACCAGGATGACGTCACAATCACAAGATGATAAGAATAACATCGGCTCACTTTTCAAACCACCCATGCTGAAACGACATGAATACAACATCTGGGAGAGAAGGATGGGTCACATCCTTGCTCAACAGAATACTGGATGTTGGAGATCAGTTGTTTTTGGGCCCCATGTTCCTATGGTGCCAAGTGCTGAGGATTCAAAGAAATTCGAACCTAAAAAATATGAAAACTATACTGAAACTGATTTTCAAAAGTTTGAATTGGATGCCAAAGCATTTAGCATCATAGCATCGGCATTACCCAATGAAATCTATGCTGGGATGTTACATTGTAACAGTGCCAAAGAGCTATGGGATGCACTGAAGGAACAATTCGGGGGAACGAAAGAAGTTATTGAAAACAATAGGGGAATTCTGAATCAGCAGTATGAGACCTTTTGTCACATTAAGGGCGAGTCATTGACTCAACAGTTTGAGAGATTCAGTTGTCTCATTAGTGAGCTAAGACTTGTTAAGGTTGAATTTCCTAAATCAACCCAAAATAGCAGGTTTCTTAGATCACTACCAGAAAAATGGGACACAATTGCCTTTGTGACTAGAAACTCTGTTGAGTTCAAAGACCTAACACTGACCCAACTTCATGGTAGACTCCTGACCTATGAAAGGGAGTTAAACCAGAAAAAGAAGTTGCAAGAGTCTGGAAAAGTTACAGATGACTATTCATTTGGTAACACAACTCTTTTGGGTCAAGAAGAGTCTGGCAGCAGTAAGGATCAGAGTTATGACCATTTTATTGACATAACTGCTGGAGGTAATTTCAACTCTGATCCTAACTCATCCAACTTTGCTTTCACAGCAAATGGAGAAAGCCAGAACTCTGATAATTTGTGCTTTGAACTCAATGATTTGCAACATTTTGATCCCACTGACTTAGAAGAAATGGACATTTTGCATCAATTGGCTTTGCTTAGTGTGAGAACAAGCAAATTCTACAAAAGAACAGGGAGAAAATTCCCAGGGTTACATGGGAATTTAAAAGTGGGGTTGGATAAGTCAAAAATTAAGTGTTATAAGTGCAATAGGCTAGGTCATTTTGCTAGGGAATGCAGGAGTCAAACCACTGGTCCAATAATAACTCATCCCATCTCAAACCCTAGAACACAACATCAAAGCACTGTGCACTATACCCAATATACCCCTGCAGCCCATGTTAACACTGCTCACTATGCTGCAACCCCTGTGCCTGTGCATTATGTTCAAACCACTGTTCCACAAATTCAGTATGTTCAAGCCCCTATCCCTCAGGCACAAGTGCAACCTGTTGCACCTCAACAAGCTGCTCCAACAGTGGTTCAACCAGATCAGCAAAGCTTTTTTACCCAAGGCTTTGTTGACTGGAGCAGCATGCCTGATGAGCTTGGTGATGAAAATTTTGCACTCTATGCTTCTAATGATACTTTTAATGATGAATTTTGTTTGATGGCATTAGGGTCAATACCAGAAGGGGTAGAAGCTGAAGGTGAACAGCTAAGTGCTGTAACAGTGGATGAAGTAGCTGAAGCAGTGGTTACTGCAGTTGCTGGTGAACTACTGCTGGGAGAAAATTCAGAAACCCTGATTGAACCACTGTTTGACCCCTGGTCCAAAGAAGAAAAAGAAGAAAAGAAAGCAGGTGAGAAAGAAGAGAGAGCTGATGAAGAAAGTGATCATCAATGTGATTGTGCCATGATGGCTGCTGCAAAGGTATCACCTCAGGTTCTTGAAAATATGTGTTCAGACAAATGCATTATTGCATTTGCTAGCATTAAAGAGGTGAATGAAAACCTTAGGGATAAAGTCTTAACTGATGAAGTCAAATTTGAAAAGTCATTGAAAGAACTTAAAAACAAATTGACTGAAAAAGACAAAGAAATCTGCAGTCTCAAAGAAGAGCAAAGCATAACCAAGACTCAACTCCAAACTATGGTAGAAAAATACCAAGTTTGTAAAAAGGAGTTGGAGTCCACCCAAATCACTTGTGAAAGATGGGTGGAGTCTTGCAAAGGTTATGAAGTCATGCTTGAGAAACAGCTTGAAAGCAATGTCAAGTTTGGAATAGGATATAGAAAATATGATGAACTTGAAAACACTGCTGCAAAACAAGCTGGTTCATCTGAAATAAAACCAACCAACAAGAATGGCCAAGAAGTTAAGATAACTGACAAACTTGGTAACAAAATCACTCTGGAAAGATCTGTGGGGTCCTCAACCTTTGAGGAAATTGAGAAATACCAATTTAAACCCACATGGTCTGATGAGTGTGACATTCTTGAAAATTTCAAGCCTATGGATTTCACAACCACTGATGGTGTCACAACTCCAAAAGCAAAGGTTATTCCTATCAAGGACATCCCAACAGTGGTTCAAAACTCTGTTGCTAAGGAGTCTGAGAAAAGGAAGAAAAGAGAAAAGATCAAAAACCTGTTTTGTGATTTTTGTGAAAAGAAGAATCATCTAACAAAAGACTGTTTTCATCTAAAAGCATATGACCTAAACAAAACAAGTGTCATTGTACCTACTGAGAGCTGCACCATCTGTGGTAAAACAAACCACAAAACTCAAGAATGTGTGTATCTCAAAAACTTTGATGTAAAAAAGAATGAGTACACTGCAAAAACATCCTTAAGTTCATCAACATCATCTGTCAAGTTCACCAAGAACCAACCACTGTTTGTGCCAGTCCAAACAGCTGTTACAAAACAGCTGAACCAAACATCTGTCCAAAGATATGTTCAAGTGACTGATGCACCCCCTACCAATCAATACAGAAGAGGCAAGGGACAACCACCATACATAAGGATTCCACATGTTCATGAGGCTTACAAAAGGCCTTCTAAACCAAGAGTGAACAAGCATCCTTTTGGTTATCAGCAGATCATTGGGCAAGACCCCCAACAGTGGTTAGAGAAAAACAGTCCTAAAACTGTCCAAACCCCTGACCTAACCACTGCCCATCCATCTGAACTCATCCCAGACACTGTTGAGACCCCATCAAAAGCCTTATTGGCTTTGGAGACCCTAATGAACTAATCCTTTTACTTCATGTGCAGGAAGCTTCTGCATTCTTAGATAGCCTTTGGTATGTAGATAGTGGAGGCTCCAGGCACATGACAGGATGTAAAGCCCTACTCAAAGATTTCAAAATCCATGGAGGGGGTGATATATCCTTTGGTAATAATAGTAAAGGGAAAGTTCTGGGGTCTGGTACAATGCAGTCTGGTAATGTAAAATTTGAAAATGTCAATCTGATAGACAGTCTAAAATTCAACCTCCTTGGTGTTTCACAAATGAGTGATAAGGGCTATGGCTCATTCTTCACAAAGGATTGTTGTAGGATTGTTGGACCAGAAATGGTTGAAAAGATTGAAGCAATAATAAAAAATGGAAAAACCAAACTTGTTGCTCAAAGAAGTGGAAATGTTTATGTGGTGGATATGTCAAAAGAGAGCCCCAGGACAAAACATTGTTTTTAAAATGGAGAGGAAAGGATTTGATGATTGTCCAGATTTATGTGGATGACATCATTTTTGGAAGCACATGTAATAAAATGTGTGAAGAGTTTAGGCAACTCATGACAGCTGAGTTCGAACTGAGTGCAATGGGTGAGCTCCAGTGCTTTCTTGGTCTCCAAGTAAGGCAACTGCAAAATGGCACTTTTATCCATCAAGGAAAATATGCCAAAGAACTTTTAAAGAAATTTGAGATGGATGATTGTAAGCCATGTAGTACACCCATTGCAACCAATAAAATTGTCATGTCTGATGAAAAGGATGATTTGGTTGATCAAACTTTATATAGAAGTATGATTGGGTCTTTATTGTACCTAACTGCATCTAGGCCAGACATCATGTTTGCAACATGTGTTTGTGCAAGATCCCAGTCAGCCCCAAGAAAGTCAAACCTTATTGCTGTAAAAAGGATATTCAGATACCTCAAAGGTGCTCCCACACTTGGTATCTGGTATCCAGCTGATGGTAAAATTGAGCTTTCAGGTTTCTCAGATAGTGATTTTGCTGGATGTGACAAAACAAGGAAGTCCACTTCAGGAGGGTGCCAATTCCTAGGAAATTGCTTAGTGTCTTGGCAAAGCAAACAGCTGTTTCCACATCCACTGCTGAGGCAGAGTATATAGCTGCTGCAAGCTGTACAGCCCAACTGCTTTGGCTTCAAAATCAGTTGCTGGATTTTGGTATCACTGCCTTAAAGACACCACTCATGTTGGACAGTCAGGCAGCAGAAAATATCATCAAAAATCTAGTTTCCCATTCAACCACCAAGCACATTGATATCAGACATCACTTTGTGAGGGATTGCTATGAAAAAGGTTTGATTTCTCTGCATCATGTACCAACTAAGGATCAGCTGACAGATGTGCTAACCAAAGCATTAGACACATGCACCTTTGAAAGCTTGATCTCTAGGATTGGCATGCTAAACATGGAATAACAGGCAAAATCCTGTTTTTCTATGCATAAAAGCATTAAAATGTTTTCAGAAAATAAAAAATCCATCCTTAAAAATAGCTAAAAATGAATTTTTCATTAAATCCTTAAAAGTCTGCCATAACCACTGTTTTGTTCAAAAGTCTGTTCTTCTTAAAAGTTTGTCCACTGCTGATAGTCAACCCCTGTTCTCTCATTTCCTTGATAAGCACTGTTGTTCAAAATCAGTGTTTTATCCACTGTTATGCTATCCACTGATAGTAAAAATAACCCACTGCCTTCATTATTACCATTACAACCACTGATCTTGTTCCATCAGTGGTTTTCATAAAAACACTTGTCCTTCATCTCATCAGGGGTTGGCACGTGGACAGTACATAGCGGTCAGATCTTTTGTAACCACTGCCACGTCAGCATTCACTTTTTCCTTTATAAAACCCTCTTCAAAACCCCAAACATGGTTTTACTGTCGAATCGAATTCACAAAAATTCCTTTCTCAAAGCAGTTTTCATCTCCTTCTCTCAACTTCTTCAAATCCTTCATCGATCTTCTTCTCCAAAATGACAAAATCAAAGTCATCTGCAAAATCCACTTTAAAATCATCTCCTAAAAAGGCCACTCAAATGGCTACCACACCCATCGAAATACCATACAAAGCTCCTCACAATTATCTGGGTCTCCTTACAAAACCTGGCACCACCGATACCTTTGATTCTATCATTGACACTATGTCTGCATCAAAGTACAAAACTTTGTTAACAGCAGATGCTCCAATTTACCTGAAAACCCAGAGAGAGTTTTGGAAAAATGTTACCCTTGAAATACAAGGCGAAGACGTCATAGCCATTAACTCTTCTTTAATGGGTAAAGCAGTCAAAATCACACCACAATCCATCTCGGAAGTCTTTGAACTCGATGATCAGCAAGGTAAAACTTTTTTTCCAAAAAACGAGTTAAAAACTGATTTCCTTGAAAGGGGTATGCAGATTCAATAAAAAAGGATACCTTACAAAAAGGTAATTTTCCACCTGCAACAAGATTTTTGTTCCATACCCTTTTAATGTGTGTTTCAAACAAAACAACTTCTTTTAATGAGATACCATTAAAGATTCAAAACCTGGGATATGCTATTCTCCAAGATGAAAATTTCAATTACTCCTAGGAAATCTTTAATGATTTAGTTAAAAATGTTGATAAAAAGCCATTCTTACTTTTTCCAAGATTTCTAAGTTATTACTTTCAAAAGAAATTTGGTAAGGATGATGCTCATGTAATACAACAAGGTGACTCTTTTCAAATAAACAGCTTAACTGCTGAAACTTTCACAAGAATGTCAACACCTTGCAAAACACAAGCAGAGGTCCCTGAGCAGAATTTAGCAGCTACCACTGCTCCTCAGGTATCTGCTGCTGAGCATACTGCTCTAGGTGATCATCGCAGCAAAACAACTGCTTTGAAACCCACACCTAAAATCACCAAAAGGCCAAAACAAAAGAAAACTCAAAAGCCCCCCAAACCTACCAAAAAGGCAACTCTGGAAGATGAGATACCAGAGCAACTGCCAGTGACAGCACAAAAGTCACAAGAAACCACTGCTGCTACTTCCTCACAGCAGATTGTAGAAATATCTCAAACCATGCCTAAACTCCTCCTGCTTCTTCTAAAAAAGAACATGTTGTACATATAGGGACACCACAATATGATGCTCTGGAATCACTTGCTTCCATCATCCACAGCCCAATGCCCGGGGCCAATTCTCTTTCTACACCCAACCTCACCTCCACAATTCCCCCACAGACAAAAATATTGTTGGATGCTCTTGATTTGAATCAGGCACAAACCAGTCCTTCTCAATCACCTGTCAATGAGAATATACCTCAACAAGTGACTGGGTCTGATGTATCAATCATTGCTAACCCACCAACAACACCTGAGGAGGTTACACCCCTTGAGTTACAAGTAACTCTTGGTGGTAGTTCAAGTGAAGCAACCACTACAAGTGCTGAACCAACTGGTTTGCATTTGGACAATGGTTTCATCAGTCAGACTTCCTTGAAGGAAATTTCTTCTCTGGGAACATTTGTGTATCCAGTTTTTACTGGTTCACTAAAGAGTGTTTCTCAATTTGAAGGAAGAGGTCCCCAGTACCAAGACAAAGGGGTATCAGTGGCTGACTTCTGGGATACATTTCCTGGGTCAACCACTGTTACAACCACTCCAAGTGGGAAATCAGATGATCCCATTAAATTGGTTGATGGTTTAATGTACCAAGAATTGATGGCCAGAATTGACAAACTGGATACCTCTGTTGTAGAAATCAAAGAAATGTTGCAACAGTTGTTGAAAGTTCAAAAGGTACCACCAACTGCTGCTCCTGCTCAAGCACCTGCACAATCTGCACCTACTACAAATGAGTTATGGAACTTATTTCAACCACTGCTCCAACAACAAAGACAATTGGCTGATCAGCAGCATGAAATACATGTTCAAAAGCTGAGAAACATAATGGAGTCAAGGTTTAAAGATACCCAAGCTGACATCAAGGCTATAAAGGCCCACATACCGAACACCACTGGCACTGCTCCTCCCACTGTTCTCTTTATTGATAACCCACCACCAGATAATGCCAAAAATGGGGATAAAATCAAGCAGTGGAAGAAAAAGGGAATTGAAGATGGTCTTTATATTGAACCAGAAAAAGATAGCATGACTAAAGACATTCCCTTGCCAGATGGTAGTAAAAAGATTGATGTTACCACAAATGCACTTGTTGAAGGAAAAGCAAGTGTAAAAAGGGATAGAGAGGCTAAGGATAAAGCCAGGTGGGAACAGGAGAAAAGAGCTTTTATGGAGTTGAATGTGCAGGGTCCTTCTAGCCAATGGATGATGAAAATCCTAAGGATGAAAAGAAGAAGCCCATTAGACAAGTGAGGTAACCCAAACACACACCATCCAGACCCATAAAGCATGCCTCCAAACCACCTTCCAAAGGCTCCAAACATCAAACCTCCACCCAAACAGTTGTTGAATCACCTGCTGTATCAACAACTGTTGGTACTTCAGTGGTTTCAGCAGTTGTTAAACCAAAAACCACCACTTCAACACACACCACTTCAACACACACCACAACCACTGCTTTACCACCACTACCAAAAATCACTTCACCACCAAAACTACCATCACCACCAAAAACAACCTCACCACCATCACCTCCTGCTAAAAATAGAAGACATCAGATGTTACAACATCTGTTGTAATGACAACAGTGGTTGAAACACCAGTTGTTTCAACAACTGTTAGTCAACCACCTTCCACCACTCAAATCAATACTTCACAACCATCCAACACACCACCTGCCTCTCCTAAAATAAAAAGGAGAAGGGTAATTTTACCTGATGATGATTCTCCATCACCACCACCTACATCTTCACAATCTCATGCACTTGTCAATATTCCAAACCCTGTTCCTCTCTCTTCAGCCCAAGTTCAACAGCCAATCACTGCCATCACTCCTGTAGGATTTAATATCCTCTAGAACTTATAGCAGTCAGAGAAGAAATTAAATCTTTCTACTATGAGGATGATCCCGCTAAAAGGAGTTTGCCATCAGTTGAAGGATATCCTAGGCCTAACAACATTGAAGAGTACTTGAAAGTTAAGGCTCAACAAGCAGAGGATATCTCTAAAATAAGCTCACAAGTAAAATCTGACAAAGAAATTCAAAGGCATTATCAATTTCTGCTCACACAAGTCAGATCTTTGGAGCAGTTTGCAAAGAATGTTTGTCAACAGATGTCAGAAAGAGCAGATGAATCATTGAGAAAAGACTACCTTGACAACATCATGGCTTTTAAGAAATACAAGGGGGAAAAACACATGTACAAAGAATGGACCATTCCTGAGCTTGAAAGTGAAGCAGCTAGGATTCAGGAAATGATTAAAAACAAGGTCAAACACACTCCTCCTGATTGGGCAAAGTATAAGAAGAATGTACCTGAAAAGACATTGGTGCTGAAGAGAATGAAAGAGGAGCTAATTGCTGCTGATTATGGGTCTAAAAATCAAGTGATGAGATGGAAAGAAGACAAAGTTAGGACCACCTACAAAAGGTTGGAGGAACTAAGGAAGAAAGATCCAAGGGTTCCACAAAGACCTGACTATCCTGAAGCAGAGGTTTCAACAAGACCACCAAAGCTGCAAATCAGGAGATCCACTGCTCCAACTGGTGCTGCCATCTATTAAAGAAGACAACAAAAACAGTTGGATGCGGAAACAGTGGAAGAATTAATGGCAGGAGATGACCTTGTAAAAGAGGGTATTAAGAAGATGATAGCAGAAACTCTTGGATTGAATCAACCTGCAAGCACTGCTTAGTCAGTCATCACCAGGCCAGCATCACCAAACTCCTCATCTAATAAAAATCTCCCAAGAAACCCACCAGACTCAAAAGTACAAAAATGGAAAACTGACAAACAGACCCATGTACTGACTGTGATCAAGTCTAGTGGAGAAGTGAAGAAAATAACAAGGGAACAATCACTTGGCCTAAGTATTGAAGATTTGCAGGATCTCCTTGATCTTCCACTTTGCAGGGATGAAGATGACACAAACGCCTTAGACTTTGAGTTACAACTCAAAGGGCAAATAAGGGAACTGTTGATGAGGCAATAAAGATCTACAAATAATGAAGGGTTTTGGCATTATCTGTTCCAGTGGGAGATTGTTGGGATTGAACCCTATCAGAGGAACAGATAATTAGAGCCAAAACCGGATCAGAGCAGTGGATCCAGAATAAGCAGATGTTATGTATACAAGTCTCTCCTCTTGAAAGTGGTTTCAACATCTGATGACCTCCAATCCACTGATCCTTACAACTGCTGACCTACAACTACTGATCAAGTCAAAGACTGATGAATACTAAAGCTCTGCTGGTTAATCTACTGCTATGGGTCAAGCTCTGCTGGTTTATATCAAGTACTGCTGGAGTCACAACAGTGGAAGGATAGAGCAGCAGTTTAGTTTTACTTATGTAATGTATTGTATAACAGTTGTTAGCATAGCAGTGTTTGTATAGATCAGTTGTTAGAGTTTGTTAGGAGGTTAGATGTCACTTTCATGGTGACGTCAGCAAAGATGCCACAGTGGTTTGTCCGTGCCTATAAATAGAACAGTACCATGTACTGTTCTATTAGCTCTTCACCACTTTTCTCCTGTACGAACAAATCACTGTGAGCTCAGGCTGAGGGGGAGTTTGTTACATGCATGCATTGTAATCGTTGATGAAATAAATTCAATCATTCGGTTCTTTGTTGAAAATGTGTGTTGAAAGCAATTCTCCTGTTTGATTGTGTGCAAAGTTTGTTTCCATTTACTTTCAGCTGCATTACTTGTTCATCTTTCATTTTAATTCAAACGTAAAACACAATTAATCCAAACTCAGATCCTAACATATTGTGATTGGATATTGATTGAAGAATGAACTTCTTAATTTCTCTAACTGTGTTCTTCTATCTTTGTTTTTATCTTCTTATATCGTAATTACACGCCAATGAATCTGGGTTTAAAATGCTAATGCTAATGCCAACCTCATATTACAACCCCACCAAGTATTTTAATGCAATCAATAACAAACATGAGTTAGTCATTGTAGAATGATCCATGATAACAATATACATTGGAACATTAGTTAGTTTCTGCAATCGGGTTTGTGGAGCCCGTCTGTGGTTTAGGTCACAAGAATGATTATTTTAAGCTGCCAAGATTGATTTCCTGATCAAACACCATTTTTCTAAGAATTGTATATTCAAATACAGAATTTGCAGCATTGATCAAAATATCATTCTTTGTTTTGTTGTGCACGAGCTGTTGAATGACGCGCAAATGCGACATCAGTTTGTAGTAATTAGTTTAATTTGGTTGCAGTGATCTAGTTGCTAGCTGTCATTGATCCAAATTTTAACCATGACCCCTATAAGTTTGCTAGAGATCTCTAAAAAGGTTTAGTGCCCTCTTTTGACTTTCAAACTCAACTTTTATTTTGTCAAAATTATTATGTTGTGAATGTACCTATCATCTGTTGGTTATTTACAAATTTATTTAAACAACAATAATTCTTAGAAACCAACTTTCCAACTGGTAAATTGTTGAGATTCAGTGGTGTCAATTTTACTTTTTATCAAAACGGGTTTGACATATTTTATTAACAAAAATATATAATTAATAAAAACGCAGTGGAATAAATATAAATAATCAATACCAAAAGTGAATCGAACAGGATCGTGGTTACAAACATGCAAATACGATGCATAAAATAATTAATCTACCGATGAAAAAAATTATACCCTTATGGTTAATAATTAACCGTGTAAGACACCGAGGTACAACGAACGAGTGCTAGACACGAACACGAACCGAGTGCCGGTGGCTTTGACTTGGCCGATCGTCACAATGCAAAGAAAAGGAAAAATAGGGCAGCACTTAAAAGGTGGTGGCCGTATTTCTTGTTTTGACGCCAACTTCTATTTTGTGATTTTTTTCACAAAATTGACTTCCATTGCTTTTGTGATGTGTTACGGCAGAGGACTAGACCACCAAGGAAAAAATTAACACAAAATATATATAGTAATATATTTAGGTTAACATCCCTAATTACTCTTAGGCCCCGAAGCCCAATATAATAAGTCCAAGCCCAGACACGATACGAAGCCCGAAAAACAAAGTTTAATTAAATAAGTAATTAAACGTTATATTATTTATAACCCGTATAAATAATAAATCCCGTTTCTCGTGGATATATAATTATTCTAGATAATTATATATTTCGTTCCGTTAATTGTTTGTGGTCACCAGTTAACCAAGTTAAGTGGATTTAATGTTCGTTGCCCAAGGTGTAACTCTTACGGGTCATAGCTCGGTCAGCAGCGTTGACTTATCGAACCCGTACATATAATTCCAACAATCTCCCACTTGGACGGCCTTCGATAAAATCTTCAACGCAGACAGTTAGCGGCGCTCTAGCTGCACATGGCTGCCCCCAACAAGGTATGACACTTTAAAGTCATTAACCAAAACACCTTGCCATTAGTAACAACTTACTATTGCAAGACAATAGACTTATGGTAATTGTTGTAATTCATCCTTTCTGTAAAAGACATAAATTGAATCAATGAGACATGGATTAAGTTCATTCTCATATGGTGTTCAATTATTATTGTTCTCGATCAAGAGTCAAAGTGGTCCGAACAAACACACAGTAAGTTTGGGTAAGGCCTTACACTTCACCAGTTTGAATCAACGAGGGCGCCACAATGTCTAACTGTTACATATCATGTAAGAGTACAGAATCCCATATCGACTACATACAACTCCCACTGAACTTCAGAACTATTCCCAATTAAAGCCTTTATGACTGGCAGTTACGCGACAGCGGTTGACAGTAATCAAAGAATAGTCCTTGGTAAACGGAAGTTCTAATATGTATCTCAGGTCAAAGGATACTAAATGAGTATACCAATATCAAAGCATCTCATGACTAAGATCCATGAAGATGATTTGATGCGAGTTACATCCAACGTCATTCTCAATGAGGTCTGTGAATTTGGAACTCAACTCCTTGAGTCCAAAGTCAGTAGTCTTAATTCAGAATCGTTCCCACAAGTCTGACCGACTACGGATAGTTTAGAATGCAAGATTCACGGATTAAACGTATTAAAATCGAACAGAGTTATAAGATTCAGAATTGCATTTAACTAGTAAATCAACAATGAATTCAAAAGTACAACTGTTAAAAGTTCGCATATCCAAATACTAAATCAAAATATACTGCTAGCTAATCTAAGCCCGATAGCATCCATGTGCTGATCATGCTTGTCCTGAGTCATGGGCTTAGTAAACGGGTCTGCTAGGTTTTGATCTGTGTCCACTTTGCTTATCACGATGTCTCCACGTTCCACAATTTCCCGTATGTAGTGGAACTTTCTTAGAATGTGTTTGGCCTTGTGATGAGACATGGGCTCTTTGGCTTGAGCAATAGCACCCGTGTTATCACAGAATATCTCGATGGGTTTCTTAATGCTTGGAACCACATCGAGGTCGGTTATGAATTTCTTCATCCAAGAAGCCTCCTTTGCAGCATCTGATGCGGCTATATATTCAGATTCGGTGGTTGAATCCGCCACCACACTCTGCTTGGAGCTCTTCCATGAGATAGCTCCTCCATTTAGAGTGAATACAAAACCTGATTGTGAGCGAGAGTCATCTCGGTCAGTTTGAAAACTGGCATCAATGTAACATCTTACAGTGAGCTCTTCTTCTACTCCTCCAAACATTAAGAACATATCTTTAGATCTTCTCAGATACTTCAGAATGTTCTTGACAGCAGTCTAATGGGCGATGCCAGGGGCTTGCTGATAACGACTAGTCATGCTTAAAGCATGTGAGACGTCAGGTCTAGTACATAACATAGCATACATGATAGAACCAATCGCTGAAGCATGTGGAACTCCTTCCATTCGCTTAATTTCAATATCCGTTGAAGGAGATTGCGATTTGTTCAACACAGTCCCTTTAATCATAGGAACACCTCCTTTCTTGGAGTTTTCCATCTTAAAGCGTGTCATCATTTTGTCTATGTATGTACTTTTACTTAGCCCAAGAAGCCGCTTAGATCTATCCCTATAGATTTTGATTCCTAGAATATAAGCTGCTTCTCCAAGATCTTTCATTGTGAAACAAGTTCCCAAATAGTGTTTAACTTCGTTAAGCATAGGGACGCTATTTCCAATTATCAGTATATCATCCACATACAGGATGAGGAATGATATAGTGCTCCCACTAGCCTTTCTGTAAACACAAGGCTCATCTTCATTTTTGACAAAACCAAACTATTTGATCTTTTGGTCAAAACGAAGATTCCAGCTACGAGACGCCTGCTTGAGTCCATAAATGGACTTATTCAGCTTGCACACCCTATTAGGATATTTTGGATAAACAAAACCGTCTGGCTGAACCATATAGACATCTTCAGAGAGATGCCCATTAAGAAAAGCGGGGTTGACATCCATTTGCCATATCTCGTAGTCATAGTACGCGGCTATGGCAAGCAATATCCTGATCGATTTGATCATAGCAACGGGCGAGAAGGTTTCATCATAGTCAATACCCTGAGTTTGAGTGAAACCCTTCGCAACTAGCCGTGCTTTAAAGGTGTGTACATTTCCATGCATATCGGTTTTCTCTTGAAAACCCATTTGCTCCCTACTGCCCGAGATTCGGGGGGTAGCTCAACCAAGTCCCAGACTTGATTATCACGCATAGATTGCATCTCAGCATTCATGGCTTCCAGCCATTTCGCAGACTCTGGATCTGAGATAGCAGATTTGTAGTTAGCAGGTTCGTCATTAGACTCATCTACTACCAAGACTTCAGCACCTTCAAGATGCCAAAGGTATCTGTCAGGTTCTTTACGAATCCTGCTACTTCTATGAACGCGTGTGTTTATGTCTGATTCATCAGCAACAATTTCTTGTTGTTCAGACGTTCCGACTTCATCGGCGGTTGTTGTTGGTTCTCGAATTTCTTCAAGATCAACCACATTATTTCCAGTTCCTTGATTAAGAAGTTCTTCCTCGAGAAAGCGCCCCTTCCTTTTGATGGAAATAACATTTGCATCAGGATGGTAGAAATAATATCCGCTTCTTTTATAGTATCCGACGAAAACAACCTTTTCGCCTCGAGGATCGAGCTTATCATCAGCATCACTTGTGATGTATGCATCACATCCCCATACTTTTAGGTATTCCAAATTGGGTTTACGCCCATGCCATATCTCATATGGGGTTTTGTTTACCTTTTTAGTCAGAGCCAGATTGACAATGCGGGCGGCAGTCATAAGAGCATGACCCCAAAAGGAGTGAGGCAAGTTAGTTCTACACATCATCGATCGAACCATATTAAGCAGGGTTTGATTTCTCCTCTCGCTCACACCATTAAGTTGGGGTGTGCCAGGTGGAGTGGGTTCTGAAATTATTCCACACTCTTTGAGATGATTGAGGAACTCTAAGCTGAGGTATTCGCCACCTCGATCTGATCGAAGTATTTTTATCTTTCTAGTAAGTTGGTTTTCTACTTTGTTTTGAAACTCTTTGAACTTTTCAAAAGTTTCATGCTTATGCTTCATAAGATAGACATAAGCATATCGACTATAATCGTCGATGAAAGTAACGAAGTATCTTTCATGGTTTCTTGTCATGGTTCTGAAAGGGCCACATACATCAGTGTGAATGAGTCCTAGCAGACCATTGGCCCGTTCACCAACACCAGTGAAGGGACGCTTTGTGAGTTTGCCAGCTAAGCAAGATTCGCAATCATTAAAGGAGTCCTGTCCAGTGGATTCAAGAATCCCCTCAGATTGGAGCCATTTTATGCGTGCCTTACTTATGTGGCCAAGTCTACAATGCCATAGAAAGGTTTCATTAATACCAACTCTGTTACGCTTAGAAAGGTGATATATGTTATTACATGTTTGAACATCAATCTCATAAATACCATTTCGAGGTTTAGCCTCAAAATAAAAGACATCATTCAAGTAGGCAGAAATAGAAATACCATAAAAAACGTACTTGAAACCTTGTTCAAACAAAAGGGAAACTGAAATAATGTTTCTGGTTATACCAGGTGCAAACAAACAATTGTTTAAATTAACTACAAGGCCAGAAGGACATGAAAAATGAAATGTGCCGGTTGCAAGAACGGGCACTCTTTTCCCATCACCAACAATGAGTTCCATGTCGCCTTGTTTCAGCTTCCTCCACTTTTCAGGCTCCTGCAAAACATTAGTGATGTGGTAACCACACCTGGTATCAAATACCCATGTGTTGCTGGAGACAGTAAAAAGTTCAATAACATAAATGAGAATACCTGAAGAAGTGCCAATGTTATTGGCCTTGTTCACCTTCTGCTTGGCTAGATACTGTGGGCAGTTCCTTTTCCAGTGCCCCATTTGGTTGCATTCAAAGCACTGAGCTCCTGGGGAGGAGGTGGTTTAGCAACCTGCTTGTTGTTGGTGGCAGATTTGGCAGCAACAATAGCCATTTTCTTGCCTTTGCTGTTATGAGTCCTTTTCTTATTGTTGGGCTTCTTAACACCACCAGACTTGACCATCAGAACTTGGTTGGTTTTATGTGGAATGTTCATCTCGGCCGTTTTGAGCATACCATGTAGCTCAGGCACAGTCTTCACCCAAGCATTCATATTATAGTTCATAATGAACTAGTCATACGAGCTAGGGAGAGAGTTCAAGATGAAGTCCGCTGCCATTTCATCTTGCAGGGGATAACCAAGTTTGGTCATCTGGTCAATGTACCCTTTCATCTTAAGCACATGAGTACTAACACACGATCCTTCTTGCATTTTACAGCTTATGAGCTGCTTCATGGTGTCATATCGCTCCTGTCGGGCTTGTTTCTGAAACATGCCTTTCAGTTGCTGGATCATGTCATAAGCATCTATATCTTCCATGTTCTTCTGAAGTTCAAGAGACATGGTGGCTTGCATAAGGCAGGCTACCTCAATGGCATCCTCGTTATGCTTTTCCAGTGCCTTACGAGCAGCAGTAGTGTTACTTTCAGGCTCGGTAGGGACTGGGCCATCTAAAATATATAGCTTTTTTGCCATCTTGAGAACTATTCTCAGATTGCGGTGCCATTCGAGAAAGTTGGTGTTATTCAGTTTTTCCTTTTCGAGTATAGACTTGAGAACGAAGGAGTTGTTTTCATTAGACATCTGTCACATAAGCAAAGAGATTTTAATTAGTATTTTCGATGTATATTTCCTTATTTAATTAATGACCCATTACAGTAATTAGAACAAGGAATGAGAATCTGGCTATGTCAGTAGTAAAGGCAGCTGTGGCATGCACTTTAGTAAGTGACTAGGCAGACTGACAACGAGTGTCAATTGTGAGAATTGCACAACTCTCGAGTATGAGGCTGCTAAGACAACTCTTGTCTATGCATTGATACGTTTAGCCTCATCTATGCCGACTTTCTACTTTCGAGACAGCTGGAGCATGTGGTGAGAAAATAAAAAGTAATAGTCGTCCTAAAAGAGGTACTTGTGGAAGGGCCAGATGTATCAACGAAACCCTTGCACCTTGGAAGGATATGCTAGACATCAAGTGTGGTGTTGTGGCTCCAAACACTGATGATTCGCTTTTACGTTCCAAGTGTAGCTTGTGATAGGATGGCATAGACTATTGATTTTAATTATGGGTTAATTTAATATTTACCAAATAGAGTCGTAAGAGCCAATTTTAGTACATATTTAGTCGTGACATCTTGATGAACCCTTTCATCTCTCAGGACACTTAATTTTAAATAACCTATTAAAACTAAGTTTGTCGCGACTTGTATAACCATTTAAAAGTTAATAGTTTTAAAACTATTAAGTTATGAGTTTTAGAAAGTTAAAACTTGTTAAATTTCAAAAACTATAATGGTTATTATTTATTTTAAAATAAACTATTTGTTTTATAAAAAATATTTACAAGTTGTAAAAATCAATTTAGAACTTGTTATAATTGATTGTGAACATTTTAAAACACCTTTTAAAAGTTTGGTATTAGGTTGGTATGTTGTATAACACCTTATATGATAAAAGCAACCATAATAGCAAAAATAAATATGTAAATCTTTAGGCCATTTTGTTTGATCTTGCTAGAGCCAAATAGCAAGACCAAACTGGGTCACGGGGTAACAACAACCACAAGGATGGACCTAGTGCATCTAGTTGTCTTTAGCACCTCCTTGATTCCTGTAATGTCTTCAGTTTTGTCTTCGGGTCTTCAACATTATAATAATAATATAATAAAATTGAAACCCTAATCTATTACAACTTTGAGCTACAAAGTGGGCCAAAAACCATAAAACAAAAACAAAACAAGAACAATAATACAAGTATAAGGTCGGCCAGATTTACATATTCAACACAATCATATTAAAGAGGGCAATCTTTTGGTCAAATAAAAATAAATAAAACTTTTGACCAAATAACTTCTTGCCCAAGAAATATTTAGATTTGAAACTTTAAACAAGTTAAAGTTTGAGATCTATAACCGGTTAAAAGGACCGATTCCGATTTGCATGTTGTAAGCGTGGCTCTGATACCACTGTTGGGATTCAGTGGTGTCAATTTTACTTTTTATCAAAACGGGTTTGACATATTTTATTAACTAAAATATATAATTAATAAAAACGCAGCGGAATAAATATAAATAATCAACACCAAAAGTGAATCGAACAGGATCGTGGTTACAAACATGCAAATACGATACATAAAATAATTAATCTACCGATGAGAAAAATTATACCCTTATGGTTAATAATTAACCGTGTAAGACACCGAGGTACAACGAACGAGTGCTAGACACGAACATGAACCGAGTGCCGGCGGCTTTGACTTGGCCGATCGTCACAATGCAAAGAAAAGGAAAAATAGGGCTCACTTAAAAGGTGGTGGCCGTATTTCTTGTTTTGACGCCAACTTCTATTTTGTGATTTTTTTCACAAAATTGACCTCCTTTGCTTTTGTGATGTGTTACGGCAGAGGACTAGACCACCAAGGAAAAAATTAACACAAAATATATATAGTAATATATTTATGTTAACATCCCTAATTGTTCGTGGTCACCAGTTAACCAAGTTAAGTGGATTTAATGTTCGTTGCCTAAGGTGTAACTCTTACGGGTCATAGCTCGGTCAGCAGCGTTGACTTATCGAACCCGTACATATAATTCCAACATAAATAAGTTCATTAACTTGAAACTTAATGTCATAGACAAGTTTTTTAAACTTACCTATTGATCAGTCCTACATATATTAATGGTAAATTTGGATTTGCAGGAAACAAAAAGAATGGCAAAAAAATGCAGAATCAACATGTGGATGAGCTCTTGCAACCCGATATCATTTGTATGCTGCGGCTGCAGCAGCGGCAGCATCATGTCCAGCAGCATATGCAGAAGCGACACATCTTTTTTTTGTTCGGTATTTCAAAAGTAAACCGAATGTCATTGGGTTAATTATTTTGTTTATATTAACGCATGTTTAAAGTACGACTATATCTTGCATTCATCACGTCACTCGTTTCGTATTTTCGCCTATTAGAAAAGTCTGACAATTCTGCCATCCCGAAGTTCTTATCATTTGTAGGCTGCTGCTCGTGCTACCCTATGGTATACTTTCGGGCAATACAAGCCGATCATTTCTTTGTTTTAATTTAAAAATTATTTTAATAGGTGATGGATAGTAAAAATCGTTATACTTTTAGGAAAGTAGTGAGTGAGAGCCCTCCTGGCTACGTGGCTACACTTAAGTGGCGGACACTTTTTAGTGAAATCATAACACTTAGACCACCCGTAGTAAGGAGTTTTTGGGTGTTTTATCCCTAAAAACGCCCCACAACGCCGGTAGGATCGCCCCCCGGGGCGTGGTTTTAAAAAAAATGGGGTGGAGCGTGG
>JARYGA010035127.1:0-22486 GCA_030545235.1 Helianthus tuberosus | reverse complement strand
TTGAGACACCTCTGACAACGACCCCTGTTGCACTGACCATTGTGGTGTCTGTTGCATTTGTTGCACTTTGGAAGGTTTCCTCGATATCCACCCTGCCCTTGACTACCAGAAGACTGCTGACTGGGGCTCAGGTAATCATCGATCTTTCGCTGTTGTGCCTGAGACTGAACTGTAGTTGAACCCTTGCTGGAGGCTCCATCCCATTTTCGCTTGTTGTCACTGGGAGTAGCAGAAGTGGTAGCAGTAGTAGCACCGATGCGCTTAGGAAGCCTGTTCTGTTCAACTGCCTGGTCTGTGAGACGATGAGCAAGACAAGTAACATCCTGGATGGTAACAAGGTTAGCCGAAGTCACATGGCTTTGAATTTCTGGTACAAGACCCCTGAGATACAGCTCGATACGCTTGATGGGAGGATCCACCATAGTTGGACACAAGATGGCCAGCTCGTTTGACCTTTTCGTATACGCCTCTATCTCTGACACTATCATCTTCAGGTTAAAGAACTCCACTTCCACCTTGTGGTTGTCATCACGACTACAGTATTTCCGCTTGATCAGTTCCTTAAAGTAGTTCCATGGGGTGGCATTGGCAGCTACCAACCCCAACATTTGGACTTGTGCGTTCCACCAAGTCAAAGCAACGCCTTCGAGAGTACCAGTGGCATACTTCACCCTACGAGCCTCAGGGCATTCACACATTTCGAAGACTGACTCGAGCTTCTCGAACCAGTGGAGGAGTCCAACTGCCCCTTCAGTGCCACTGAAAGTACCAGGACGACAGTCCATGAAAGTTTTGAACGTGCACGCAGGCGGCAGAGCATGCTGGCCTGTTGTGTAAACAAGAATAGGACAAATTTAAACACAGGAGTTGGTTTAGGAGTGTAGGATCTAAGGATCCTTAGGGTGAGTTACGACTGCAGGGTATACCTCCTGCTTGGGCGGCTGCAAGTGCCGCAGCAACTTGTTGGTTAATCAGAGCCGTCAACTGGGCTTGAGTCATGTTAACGCGTCCGCTCATGATCTTCATATCAAAGAAAACATGAGTGAGAGAGGTTCGCGAAAATGCGATGACAGAAGAGAGTGAGCACACACGTGTTTCAAACAATAGTTGTTACGTTCATCTAAGCATACCATGAGCAATGTTCTATGTAATCTAGCAAGTAGGCAATGTAAACATAAATCATATCACCTAGGATGTTGAGTCTTGCACATGGAGCGAAGCGTCGTTGTGGATCATTGAGCACTGTTCATGTTATAGTCTGGTTTTAACAAAAACTTTTTCCCTTATTAAAACCAAGTTCACTATAACCAATGGCTCTGATACCAATCTGTCACACCCCCAAAATCCACATGCGGAGTATCGCCGCTTGGAGGCGTGACTGACCAGGATCAAGCTACCAATCATATTGAACATAACAAGTAATAAGTAAAATTCAACCACACAATATGAAAGGTGTTTCAAATCAAACACGTAGTTAAGTGTTTAGCGGAAGCATAATTATAAAACCCAATGTAAGTATTAAGTACGAAATAAAGTATTGTTTGTAGCATGGCACACACTGCCATGTCCCACAACGACCGCACCTCCCTGTGCAAGCTCCATGAGTACCTAACGACCTGCAAGGCATGTAACAACGAATCAACAACAAAGTTGAGCGACTTCACAGTTGGTTGTTTAGTTATAGCATTCGTTTCGTAATCATGTGTTCGTTTTGTAAACCATGTATCGTATTAATTCGTATCGCGATCTCCCAGACATGTTTGCGAAGATTAGTGGGGGCTTCCCATGTGTTACTAGACCGTGCGTATCGACTACTACGAAAATGTAAGTGGTGCCCTAAGTCAATGTCTATCAGCATTAACCCTTTGCCCTTAGTCCATTAGTACACGCCCGTCCGACTGGCACGGTGTGAGGTTTGTTAAACCTAATAGCGCTATTAACTAATGACCCGCTCGCCATAGGCCTCGACGATTAAGTCGATATAAATGAGGGACTTCATGATAGAGTTTTGGTCCAGTGTGTAATCTTGGCATCCTACCTACGGAGGATGGTTGTAGTTACTGTTTAAATCATTAACCCATTCCCAACCCTTGGGAATCCCATGCCTTGGAAAGAGTGTGAACTCACCTTGGTTTGCTCGGTATGCTAAACTATGTGCTCACAAGAAATCAGTCAAGTCCTATGGTTATGCACGTATACACAATCAGTACGTGTTTGTAAAGTTTCACATACACTCTATGTCACAAGGTGTGTTTGACAGTTAACATCATGTAGCACATAAGCAGTTAATCGATTCATGCAATTCAAGTTTTACATCATAGGCTACCTCAGTTTACTTTAACTTAATTATTCATTAACAGTATTGGTACACTTAACTGTGTTAACAGCGTTAAGTAGGATCAATAGAACTAACATGCATAGATGAGTTAACACACTTATCATAGTCAGTGTGTCATAACAGAGTTAGATCAAAATTAACAGAGTTATCATACATAATGAGCTTAACATTCATAATATAGTTAACATAACCCAGTTAACATACATATCATACTTGACATACTAAACACAGTTAATACTTAACAGGGTTAACCATCTAACCTATTTAACAAACGAGTTACAGAGTTACAGATCATTAGACGAAAACACTTAGTGGGCGAAAACCCTCATTGGCGAAATCACCACATGGCGAAATCCATGTTCTGGCGAAAACACCTAGGGACGAAATCACCTTGGACGAAAACCCAAGGGATTTCGTCGGACTTAATGCTTGGCGAAAACACTTAGTGTTTTCATCTGGTGTTTTCGTCTGGGACCTCAACATCATCATTAGCAGTTACAATGCCGGAAGAACCCTACTGATATGTTTAACAGTTAGGTTATCATAACATCAATTACATCACACGGTCATCATTCAGTTATCATTCGACATCCGCAATCATCATACAGTCATGAATAACATTCAACCATTATTCAGCATTAGCAAGTTGTTGTGATTATCAGGAACCCTAATCTGCTAACATTTAGACAACCAGTATCAACAATTTTATCCACTATTCCTGTTACAATACATCGGCCTCATATTGACAACCGACCCTACATCCAGATTAGTTAACGAATCAATCAAATAAGTCTAATAACATTACAAGATCCATGGACTTGTACTTTCAAAGCACAGAACGTATTAATCAGATATATATATACATATGCAAGACATGTAATTACTTATCAAAAGTCATGCTCAAATAAAAAACAGTACAACTAACCGAAACAGAAAGAATGACTGATCACTAGAGGAAGCTTGGAGAAATCGCTAATGCCGTCACTCGGAGAAAGATACTCTAGGGTTTACTGATTAGAATTCTAAGTTAAAAAGATTAATATCTTGCTCGCTACTGGGCCGAAGCCCATTTCCGTTTTTTGCCGGCCTGATACTAGACGAAAACACCAAGGTGTTTTCACCAAGTGGTGTTTTCATGGGGTAAGGGTATTCGGCAAGGGGAGGGGTGTGTTTCGGGTGTGGGGTGTTCGACAAAGGTTCCATCTTTTTATTAAGTGTACTAACATTATAATCATACTAAAGATATATCAATTAACACACTTACATTGCACATCATATATATATATATATATATATATATATATATAAGAGACCACTTATATTGCATATCAAATATAGAGATACAAACATTTTGCAAATAAGTATTGAGTTGTCACACCTTCACCCCCGTATCCACCCTATTCACCTTCACCCCCGTATCCACCTTCACCCCTGTATCCGTAACCCGGATACGATTGATTCGTTGGGTAATATGATTCATCAACAGGTGCATTCTCAGCACCGTATCAACTTTGTTGCACGTACAGAGATTCATACCCGTATCCGTATTCCGGATACACTTGATGCGCCAGGTAATTTGGTTCATCAACAGGTGGAGTCGGAGTCTCGTTCAAGTCTGGAAAGTCTGTTTTTTGATCAACAGGGACTCCATACACAACCTCCTCCTCCTCATTGGCATCATTTGCTCCCCATGCGTCGTTAGAATAGCGATTACAGAAATAATTCTCGTTTCAAAATGATGACATTTTAACAATATTGTGTTTAATACAGAGGAAATGAAGATATACTGAACAAATTATAACAACCCTCCAAAATAATTTTCGACACCCTAATATGTTTAAAATGACCCTATATGTCTTAAAATGCACCCCGTATGCGAGAACCGAGCCAAAAAAACGCTATATAATTAAAAATAAAAATCAAGTTTTAGGGGCGCTCGCGGGCCGCGAAGGCCTTGCCTTCAGGCTACGCGGGGCGCGACAGTTAAGCGATCAGGCTGTACCTGGTGCTGCCAGGTGTCGTACAATGTGTCGAGCCTATAAGTGATGACCGGTCATAGCTAGGCCCTATAACCCTATGTCGCGGGCCGCGAAGGATCACCCTTCGGCTTACGCGGGCCGGGAGAGAGTGCCTGACCAGCACTATAAATAGGATTGATTAGTTTTAATTACAAATCGTTCAATCTATCTTTCTCTCTCGAATTTCTGCATAGTAGACATAATTTTCAGGCATTATACCCCCAAATTAACTTAGTTCTGCCTCGTTGTAAGTATCATAACCCCCGGTTACGTATTAGATACGCTGCCCGATTGATCCAGGGTTCCGTAATGGCTGTCGTGGTTCTGCCCGACGTAGTCGTTGGAATGCCGTCTCGGGGAGGGTATTACTAATGTAAATATTGGGTTATTATACCAACGCGTGTGCATTTGTGTAATTAATAGATAATCACCAGGAAATCCTTAAGGAAAACCCTAAGACAGCAATGTGAGTAATCTCCTTTTTGTAAACCTTTTTGTAAACTATTTTTTACAAAACCTTAAATATTTTACAATGTGATTAGCAGTGATTGAGTCTTTGTAATTCTTCAATTACTGCCGATATGTTGGGGTTTTGTATACAAAATGTGGAACACGTTACCATTTGACAACGAGATATCCAATGTGTAATATGACCCACCAGTCAGGATTGACAGTACTGAATGAGTAATTGTGTAGATGTAAACATTATAATCGCTCTTAATACTGTTAAAGGATAAAACTCTTCTTGATTAAACTGGGATTCACTCACCAGTATTTCCCACTGACAAAATGTTTTTCGCGTTTCAGGTAACAAAATATGAAAGCCAAATAGAAGCCAGCTGGACAGCACTGAAGGCTTGGAAAAGTGGCTATAAAAGTTACCAAAATAAAGAGATGTTTTTATTAAATAAAATAGGGTTTATCCCTATAAAAATGTGTGTACTGAAAACTTGGGAATTTCCCACGTGTTTAATATTATAAAGGTGTGGTATTTTACTCTGATAAAATATTTCCTAACTACGGTCCTGATGTAATTTCCGCTGCCAAAATTATAAATACCGATACCACCAAAATTGACCACGGCCGCCCGTTCCCGGGTCGTTAGAGGACGGGGGCTGTGACAGAAGGTGGTATCAGAGCTAAGGCACTGATTCAGGTACAGAAGTGTTCTGCTGACACCAAGATATTATTCAAAATGTTAGTAAATTAATTACGTAAATACGTGCATATCTGTATCTTATTGTTGTGTGTTATTTGACTATTTGTTAGTTTACAGTATGAGCGACCAAGGACCTACCGCCGCCTACAGTCAGTTGTCCAGCTCACATCAAAACGAATGTACCTCTTCACAGCCTACCCTCTCAGGGTATCCAGCTGACAACGAAGATGGGATATTCGTGTTCAAGGCTCAATCTGAAGAGCCATTCCCTCCTAAAAAGAGAGGATGGTTCAGGAGAGGTGCACATGAACATAGGAAGAGGATGAAAAATTTACAACAACAGTGAGTTTTAGCAGCCACTAAGAGAGAAACAGATGCTCACACCCAATATATGCTCAATAGGAGTCTAGCAAACTTTCATATTCTAGCAACTACAGCTGCAGACCCTAATTTAGAGCGACTCATAGCACCCCATCCATTACCCTTTTTTCCCACACAACCAATGGAGATTGAAGTCAACTCAGAAAACAAAATCCCAGCACCAGCCTTTAACCCAACTGAGATACCTAGAGTATCAGCACCCAATCCCTTAGACCCAGATTACGATCCCTGGTTTGACGACCATAGGGATTACCAGCAACGCTACCCAATACCAGAGGAACCCATGCCAAACCTAGTAGCTTACCTAGGTCTGGACCCTCTAGATCCCTATTATGATAATGATGAATATATTATGGAAATCCTAGAGAATCCATATCCTTAGGAAGAACCAATGCCACAATACCCAGATCCCATAGCAGCACCTGCTCCCCCAATGAGCACTGAGAATGTGCAAGAACTCCTAACCTTTGGTGGGGAGATTTTAGAAGAGAGCGAAAGGATGAGACAAACAGGGGAACGACTCGTCTGGAAATATGACGAGCGTAATATGGACTTTTGGATGAACCCCTACCATTAGTAATAATAATAATAGTAATATAATATATATATATATAATATGTGTGTATGTTTGAAAAAAATGATGATAATATATATATCGTAGTATAGACCACTTTGTGGTTAGTGATGCATACTAGTATTGTATTTTTATTCCAGTTGTATTGTAATAATTATAGATGCATACTATAAAATAGAGTAAGTCGCAATGCTCGACGATTTTGATCAACATGGTAATTGTTTAAAATCCAGATGGCCGACGCAGCAAATCCGGAAAACCAAAATAATGAAAATCAAATGAATAATAGTGAAATTCGACACCTTGTAACCTAAGGAATTAGAGATGCCATGCCAGCTATTATCCAAAATGTGAGGGATGTAGAAAGTAATGATAAAAGTGGTAATGGAAGTAAACGAACCCATACGAAACCTAGTCACAGCGTAAACAATGGACCCATACTCCAAGTGCCCATTCCCAAAAGAAGAAGAACCATGTCTTATGGTTGTTCTTATAAGGAATTTTGGTCTTGTAAACCAATGGAATTCTCGGGCAATGAAAGGGCCATTGCAGCTCTATGCTGGATTGAAAAGACTGAGGCAGTCTTAAAAATAAGCAAGTGCGCAGAAGAAAATAAGATAATGTTTGCCTCTAATCTGTTTAAGAACTCAGCCTTAGAATGGTGGAACACTATCCTCCAGTCTAGGGGAAGTGACAGGATTTACAATATGGAATGGGAAGAATTTAAACATATGGTAGAAAGGAAATTCTGCCCTCCCAATGAAAAAGAACAGATAGCAAATAAGTTCTTAAACCTTAAAATGACTGGAGTGGATAGTAAGGGATACACTACTTTATTCTTTGAATATGCTAGAATAGTGCCAACCCTTGCATCACCCGAACCAGTATTAATCTCCCGTTATATCTGGGGATTAATCAGTGAAATTAGGCATGTAGTCAAGGCAGCTAGACCTCAAACCATAGAAGAAGTTGTAGAACTAGCAAACACCTTGACTGATGAATTAGTGTGTACACGAGAAAAAGACCAGAGGAGAAACCTAGCTCAAAAGCTTACCCTAGAATTCCGTTCTGGAAATTCTAACCGTGGAAAAAATATAAGTTCTACTTCTACACCCTACTGCAAGTATTGCAAAAGGAAGCATTCTGGAAGATGCTCCATATACTGTAACTTCTGAAAATATCTGGACACAAGGAAGAAGATTGTAGGAAGAAACCAAACAATAGGATATGCTACAACTGTGGTGAACAATGTCATATCAAGCCAAACTGTCCAAAACTAGCTCCAGCCATGAACAACAAGAATACTAAAAATGCTAGGGCATTTGTTCTGACTGCAGAAGAAGCTAAGATGATTCCGGACGTAATCGCCGGTATGTTTTTAGTTAATGATGTTTTTGCTAAATTATTATTTGACTCTGGTGCAAACCAAAGTTTTATTAATACTTCATTTTGCAAACTTCTCAATCAACCATTAACTAAACTCCCACAAGAATGTCTAGTATAGACAGCAAATGCAGAAACCATTAAGATTTCTGAAATCTTGCAGGGAGCAAGAATAGAAGTTTTAAATCAAAAATTTATTGCAAACCTTTACCCAATGAATCTGGCAGGATTTGATGTTGTATTAGGAATGGATTGGTTAATAGCCAATAAAGCCAGTATTTTATGTAATCAAAAGTCAATCCAAGTAAATTCACCAAAGGGTGAAAAGATCACAATTAAAGGAGATAAGCCCTCTTGATCCACGAAATTCATCTCTGTGATGAAAACAGCAAGTTATGCTAGGAAAGGATCATTAGTGTTTACGATTTTTATAATCATTAACACTAAAGGAAAGGAATTAAAAGATAACCCTGTAGTATCTCAATTTTCAGATATATTTCCAGAAGAATTACCAGGGCTACCGCCAAACAGAGAAGTTGAATTAAGAATCCACCTGATACCAGGAACTGAAGAAACAATTAGACGAATTGTTGGAGAAAGGATTCATAAAACCAAGCTCATCGTGATGGGGAGCACTGATCTTATTTGTCAAGAAGAAAGACGGATCAATGCGTATATGCATTGACTACCGCGAATTGAACAAGGTCACTGACGGGTGGTCCATTGGACAACCCTTAATCATGTTAAAAGACGAAATAATCATTCACTTAATCGTGTAATTATCTTGAATTAGATAACTACTTTTGCTATGTTTCAGGTACGGTTCGGGAGCTTAAAGTGGATGAAATGCAGCTTTGGAAGGTATTGAAGATGAACGGGTCGAGCGTGGAACAAGAGACGAAACAAAGAGGAAATATCAGTCCACCACCGTAAATTACGGTCCTACCGTAATTTACGGTTGACTTGAAAGTCACTTGGAGCTCACCGTAAATCAGACAAGTTGAGCCGTAACATTCTTATGTCCACCGTAATTTACGGTGGAGCCGTAAATTACGGTGGTTCCAGCGACCAAATCCGTAACTGCCACATTTAAGTTGGTTTTTGGGTGTCTTTTCATTACACTTCATCATTGGACGGTTATTGGAGACACTAGGGGCGATTTTGCTTGATCTTGCTTGGTTTGGAACAATTTCTAACATTCGGTTTGTGTTTTTGATTTGTATGAACATCGAATTGCTTGTTATGATGATTCACCGAGCCATGTCCGGCTAACTTCTTCGGTGATCATCTTAGGTGAATGTTTCTTGAACTTTTGTGTGTTTTATTTCCGAATTTCTAGAATGATAACTTGCGTTGCTTGAATATCATGGTGTATGTTTGATTGCTTGTAACTTGTTAATCGATAGTGCGATTTCTAGTCTTAATCGTACGTTCTTGGTGCCGTTGGCAATCGAGATATCACGGGAAGGGTTAGGGTTGGTTATTGATTAGTTGGTCATCGGGAAACAACCTCGCGTTTATATAATCCGAGTACTTTGTCCCCTTTTATCACTTCAATCATCTATACACGAGTTATGTCTATGTAACTCTTTCTAGTTGGAATTACACACAATTGTTTAAAGAAACTGAAACCTAAGATGATCATTGTTCTCTCCTAATCTATTTTAAAACCTACATTTGATTTGCCATTAGTTTAATTTAGTTTTCTCAAACAACAATCCAAATCATTGATTTTAATTTTCTGCAAATTAGGATAATTGTAGTATAACTGCAAGGCTATATAATTGACATATTTTCCACATACTCCCTGAGTTCGATACCCTATTACCGCTATCTATAGTTGTATTTGGGATTAAATTTGCGTGACCCACGACAATCACGTCAAATTTTGGCGCCGTTGCCGGGGAGTAGTGCGCAACGTGTGTCATTTTTGTTAGTTTTGCTTTGTTATTTTCGGGTTTACACTGGTGTGTTTAGTGTGCAGGTTCTACAGGTGCATGCATACTAGAGGCTCTCACAAAGCTTCACCATTGTCATTTGATCCGGAAATCGAAAGAACGCTACGACAAAACAGAGTTTTAGTACGCGAAAACAGAATCGTTGGTTCACCTACTTCACCCATTACACCAAGAAACATCATGGCTGATTCTCAAATTCCACCTACAACGGGTCAAACGACTTCATCCTTTATACCTACTTCCACCCAACCATCACCAAACACCACATTACCTAATACCACCGCTGAATTTACACCATCCAATGTCACCCAACCAATCACCACTCAAACTGAGCCCACCATTACCTACAATCCATCCACCACAATCCCACCATTATCCCACTTCTTTCCCCCAACTACGGGTCAATCATCATCCACCTTCACAATTGCACCCGATTCAACTATTGTGCATACTACTTCATCTTTTAGACCACAACCACAACAATCGGGTTTTCAGTATTCGACCATCCCATTTGGGCAAACTTCGGGAATTCAAGGAGATGGTTATGATGAGGGATTTGAAGAATTTGAGGGGTATGATGATGATGGGTACGGTTATGGAGGTTATGGTGATCAAGGGGAGTTTGGGTATTTGCAAAGTCAATCTCAAGGGATGGCAAGTGTTGGTGGAATGCCACAACAACAAATTATACCACAACACATTCGGCCAAGACCACAAGGGCCACCAATACAACAACCTAATCCATTGCAACAAGTCCGGCCACAACATGTACATCAACAATTTCAAAGACCACCTCAACGCCCACCGATGCGACAACAACAGTTTCAACAACCAATCGCACCACAAGGGCAAGTACCAAGGCCAAATGGTCCTATTATTCTAAGAGGTAGGTATGGTGTACCAAGGAGACACCTTAGGGAAAATGTGAGGGGCATTGAAGCACATTTTCGGCCGGTAATCACGCAAAACCCTTCACCGGTAGTCATCCCTCATAATGATCAAGGGCGAACATTTGAAGTAAGAACCAATTCTTTGCAAAGTTTACCAAAGTATAAGGGGTTGGCAAATGAGGAGCCTTATTTTCATTTAGAGGCTTATGACTCTATTTGCAATACTCTTGGGAGTCAAGGGTTTTCAGCCGACGATATCAAATTGGTTTTGTTCCAATTTTCTTTGGAAGAGAAGGCGAAAAAATGGTTCTACACGTTACCCTCGGCATCCATATATACATGGGGGGAGATGCAACAAACCTTCTTGGATGAGTTTTACACCGCCCAAAAGACCAACGATGCAAGGAAGGGATTGAGAAGCTTTCAACAACAACATGGTGAGATGTTTCACGAGGCGTTTGAGCGTTTCAACATGATGATTAAAAACTGCCCTCATCATGGAATTGAATTATGGGAGTTGATGAATGCTTTTCATGAGGGGTTGAGTGCCGAAGATGCACGTGATTTGATGTCTATCACCGGTGGGACTTTTGGAACAAACTATGAGAATGATGATTGGGAGTTCTTGGAGAGCATGGCAACTACATCAAAGAGGAAAGCTCAAGCCTCAAGAAGAGCCCGACCGACCACTAACCGACCGCAAGTGCACGCCATAGATGATGGTAATGTTCAAACCACTAACCAAATTTATGATGTGTGTGCATTATGTAATGAAATAGGTCACGCGGCTGAAAATTGCCAAGGGATGTTGGACGGGCAATACGAGGAAGTCCATGCGGTTCAAGGTCAAGGTCAAGGAGGAGGTGGTAGGAACTACAACAACATGAATTCTAATACCTACCACCCCGGATTGAGGAACCATCCGAACTTTAGATATGGGAACCCTTCAAATCAAGCAAACCCAAATTTTCAAGGTAGCCAAGGTAATTTTGGTTCACGGCCATCTTACAATAATCAAGGTGGATATAGAAGTGGGAACAACCAAGGGTACCAAAGGCAAACGGGTCAAGAACAAGGGGGTTTTTCGGGTGGAAACGAGATGATGGAGATGCTAAAGAGCATGCAAACGGAGATGCAAAAACGGAATCAACTTGATGAAGTCCGAATGCAAAAAGATGAAGTTCGTGACAAAAGCATCCAATCACTAACAACCCAAATGGGTCAATTGGCAACCGATGTGGCTGAATTGAAGAAGAACAAGGGTCAACTTCCTAGTGACACCAAGGTAAATCCATCACACGGTTCGTCAAGAGGTAATGTAAATGTTCATCAGGTTAGTGTTTTGAGAAGTGGGAAAGAGTTTAAAGCTAATTTGTCACCCGAATTAGTTGAGGGGGTGGTTGAGGACATCACGGGTAATGATAGTGATGATGATGTTTCACCGGTTAAACCAAAAGAATTAAATGTTTAAAAACCGGGTTTGGGTGAAAATAAAGAAAGTGAAAAAGTTGAGGGTGAACCGAGTCAAGTCCCGTTTCCATCGGCTTTACTTGACCCGGGTAAAAAAAAATTTATCGCATCAAGAGGTCCTCAAAAAGAGGAGATGTGGGATATGTTCAAACAAGTAAAAATAAATCTCCCACTCCTTGATGCAATAAAGCAAGTACCCACTTACGCAAAATTTCTAAAAGAATTGTGTACACAAAAGAGGCAAAACAAAAAGAAAATGCCTAAGCGGGTAGATTTAACCGGGCAAGTGAGTGCGGTGTTGAATGGGGAGCTTCCTCCTAAGCTCCAAGATCCGGGCACGCCATTGATTAATGTACAAGTTGGTAATTTTCAAATGGCTAAGGCGTTGCTAGATCTCGGAGCCGGAGTTAGCATTTTACCGGGGGGCTTATATGACCAATATGACTTTGGTCCATTAGCAAGGGTGGAGACGACGGTTGTTTTGGCCGATTTGTCTCATAAGTTGCCTCGGGGTATGGTTCAAAATGTAATTGTGAAAATTGATGAGTTTTATTACCCGGTGGACTTCTTAGTCTTGGATTAGTCATCGGCGGACCCTAAGCAACAACAAAATATAATTTTGGGTCGGCCATTTTTAAGCACCGCACATGCTATTATTGATTGTAGATTTGGTACAGTTGATATGGCTTTTGGAAATAGAAAAATGCGTTTGAATGTTTTTACTAACAATTCTAATGCTAACGGTGTTGATGAGTGTTTCATGGCAGACATAGTAGATGGATGCAACCCGCATGAGTATGAGGAGGATGGTTTGGATATTTGCCTGTGTGACTTTTCTGAACAGGTACATGCTTATGCACTACGGGTTGAAGAGGAAGCACAAGATGCTATGGCAATGAAAGAAGGTCGGCCACCATGGACCCATCAATTTGAGAGTCTACCGGTGGAGATCGATTCGGGTACAAAACCATCATTGGAGGAACCACCAAAGTTGGAGCTCAAGGACTTGCCTAACCATTTGAAGTATGTATTTTTAGGGGATAATGACACTTTACCGGTCATTATTGCCTCTAATTTGGAATTGGCACAAGAGCAAGCATTGATTGAGGTTTTAAAAGAGAACAAGGGTGCTATTGGATGGACGATTGCCGACCTCAAAGGAATTAGTCCATCCATTGTCATGCATAAAATTATCACGACCGAAGATGCCAAACCGACGCGAGAAGCTCAAAGGCGGTTGAACCCGAACCTAAGGGAGGTAGTTAAAAAAGAGGTAATTAAATGGTTGGATGCGGGAATCATCTATCCAATTTCGGATAGTGCTTGGGTGAGTCCCACTCAAGTTGTGCCTAAGAAGGCCGGCATTCAAGTAGTCAAGGATGAAAGTGGTGAACAAATTGCCACCCGACCGGTTACCGGGTGGCGGGTGTGTATTGACTACCGAAAATTGAATGCCGCTACTTCTAAGGACCATTTCCCGCTACCTTTCATTGACCAAATTATTGAAAAATTGTCGGGTCAAAAATATTATTGCTTCTTAGATGGGTATTCGGGTTACAATCAAATCGCCATACACACGGATGACCAACACAAGACCACCTTCACTTGTCCATATGGCACCTTTGCCTTTCGGCGAATGCCATTTGGCTTGTGCAATGCTCCGGCAACTTTTCAACGATGTATGATGAGTATTTTCTCGGACATGGTTGGAGAGTCGCTTGAAGTATTTATGGATGATTTCTCCATTTTTGGCACTACTTTTGATACTTGTCTCAACGAATTGCAAAAGGTTTTGAAAAGGTGCGTTGAGAAAAATTTAGTGCTAAGTTGGGAGAAAAGTCATTTCATGGTGCAAGAGGGCATTGTGTTGGGGCATGTGATTTCTGAAAGGGGGATGGAGGTGGATAAGGCAAAGATACGGGTTATATCATCTTTGCCACCTCCTAAAAATGTTAAGGGTGTAAGGTCATTCTTGGGACACGCGGGTTTTTATAGACGTTTCATTAAGGGTTTTAGTGTTATCACCAAACCTTTATGTAACTTGTTATTAAAAGATGTCCCGTTTGATTTCACTAACGAGTGTATGCAAGCTTTCACTGTTTTGAAGGAACACTTGGTCAAGGCGCCTATTTTGCAACCACCCGATTGGTCAAAGCCGTTCGAGATAATGTGTGATGCGAGCGACACCACTATTGGTGCAGTTTTGGGTCAACGGGTTGACAAGAAACCGGTGGTTATTTACTATGCAAGCAAAACGTTATCCGAAGCGCAACTTAACTACACCACAACCGAGAAGGAATTACTAGCGGTGGTGTATGCTTTGGATAAGTTTCGCTCGTATATTTGGGGAAGCAAGGTAGTGGTTTATTCGGATCATAGTGCGGTCTGATACTTGATGGAGAAGAAAGACGCGAAGCCTCGGTTGATTCGGTGGGTATTATTGTTACAAGAATTTGATCTAGAGATCCGAGACAAAAAGGGAAGTGAGAACGTAGTGGCGAATCACTTGTCTCGGATTCCGGTGGAAGGGATCGATGATGTAAGTGAAATCAATGAAAGTTTTCCCGACGAGCAACTTCTAGCCGTTTCCACCTTTGTTGCACCGTGGTATGCTCACTATGTTAACTATTTAGCCATGGGTGCCATCCCAAGTCATTGGACCAAGAAGCGCCGACAACAATTTATGGTTCAAGTGAAGCAATACATTTGGGATGAGCCGGATCTCTTCAAGATCGGACCGGATCAAGTTATACGGAGGTGTGTGCCCGAGACGGAAGTGTTGGAAATCTTAACTCATGCCCATTCGTCCGCTTGCGGGGGTCATTTTAGTGGGCATAAAACAGGCTATCGGGTACTTTCTTGTGGGTTTTATTGGCCCACTATTTTCAAGGATGCAATTGAGTTCGCCAGAAATTGTATAAATTGCCAAAAGATGGGTAGCATATCGAAGAGGGATGAGATGCCATTACAACCAATCTTGGTTGTAGAGATATTTGATGTATGGGGTATAGATTTTATGGGTCCGTTCCCGAATTCGAATGGCTTTCTATACATTTTGGTAGCGGTGGATTATGTCTCGAAGTGGATTGAAGCTATTGCAACACGAACAAACGACCATTCGGTTGTTTGTAAATTTGTTCAATCCAACATTTTTTCTCGTTTCGGCATCCCGCGGGTCATTATAAGCGATGGTGGTTCGCATTTCAAGAACTTCAACTTCGGAAAATTATTGAAAAGGTATAGCGTGAACCATCGAGTTGCCACACCTTACCATCCGCAAACGAGTGGACAAGTCGAAGTGTCCAACCGTCAAATCAAAGAGATTCTCATGAAGACGGTAAGAACGGATAGAAAGGATTGGTCGAGCAAGTTAGATGATGCTTTGTGGGCATACCGTACGGCCTACAAGACTCCGATTGGCACAACGCCTTACCGGATGGTGTATGGTAAGGGTTGTCACTTGCCAATGGAGTTGGCGCATCGGGCACATTGGGCGATCAAGACAGTCAACGCGGATTACGATGAGGCGGGTAAGTTAAGAAAGTTGCAATTGAGCGAGATAGAAGAAATTCGAGATGAGGCGTACGAATGTGCATCGGCTTATAAGGATAAACTAAAGAAAGTGCATGATGCGAAATTGCGAAAGAAAACGTTCGAAGTGGGGCAGAAAGTTTGGTTGTACAACTCACGATTGAAGATGTTCGCGGGCAAACTTAAAAGCAAATGGATGGGTCCGTATGTGATTCGGAGAGTTGGGCGATTTGGTGATGTAGACATCCAAGACGAGCAAATATTGAAACAACAAACGGTGAACGGTCATCGCTTGAAGCCGTACTTGGAGGGAAATGACATCAACAATTTGGAGCTTGACAAAGCGGGCTACATCTTGCGCCCAGTCGATGAAGAACAACCATGAGAGGCCCAGGTTTGGTAGTGTAAATAGTAGTGTTTCATTTTGTTTGTTTTGTATAGTTGCACAATTACCGTATTTCTTCGAAACCCGTGTTTGAAACAAGTGTGGGGATATTCGGGTCACGAATTACTCTAACATTGTGTTGAGGACAACACGGGATTTTCGAGGGGGTAGGGTGATTTTTCACGTTTTTGAAAAAAATTTAAAAACATAAAAAAAATTGAAAAAATTGAAAAAAATAAAAAAATTTAGGCACAAGCTCACATTTTTCAGCAAAGTAGATATGCCCAGTGTGTACCGTAAATTACGGTATAGCCGTAATTTACGGTGATGATGAATTATGTTGGGACTTTACGGCACAGATCTACTGATTTACGGTAGTCATTCAAGTTCAGTATTGACCGTAATTTACGGTTATACCGTAAATTACGGTGGGCATTGAAAATGTGTGAGTTTTACGGTAATAGTCTACTGATTTACGGTGATGAGTTGAGATCCAAGTCTCACCGTAAATTACGGTTTGACCGTAATTTACGGTACGCGATTATTGTCAACATGCTGGTCGGTCTTTTGTATATAAAAAAAAAAATCAAAACACAAAAACATTACGTGAGTATACCCTGACCACACATTTCTTTCTCCATCTATCACTATCCATCTCTTTTCCACAAGAAACCTAAAACCTCCATAATCTTCTTCAACCTTCAAACCTCCATAAATCCTTCAATTCTTGACCAAACTGAGAGAAATCAGAGGCCTTCTTGACTAATTTTCAACGTAGTATCTGATTTTGCTAAGAAACATACGAGAAAACGCAGTTTTGGGGTCCGAATTCGAAACCCTAGTTCGAGATAATTTGGGGGTTTTGGAGTTTTTGGTTTCACAAGCACTCTTGCATCTTGAAACAAAGGTATGAAAGCTTATTATGTATATTTTGGTGCTACATTGTGAAAAGTAAGGGATTTAGGTTACTTGTTCATGCCCACTTGCTTCTTCTTAGATATGATTGTGAAATTGCTTATTTGAACATGGTTGTGGTTGTAGATGTAGGATTTGTGGGTGAAGTAGTGAACTTTTGGGATGTTCTACATTGTAGAGACACCATGCCCAATTTTTGAAAAAAAAAAAAAAAAAAATTTGAGATACTTTTGGTTCACTAACATCTACAACCATGACAATAAGCAAGTGTGGGGAGGATTTTGAAGAGAGGGTTTAATTTGGTGTTTGCTTTTGTTGCTTGTTTCATGTGTGTAGGAAATGGCTAAGACAAAGGAACAAGCGGGATCAAGTTCGTCTTCATCAAAAGGCAAGGGCAAACAAAAGGAACAACAACCGAAGAAGAGACAATATTTGGGTAGAGTGGACGAAAGTGAAAGTGAAAGCGAAGAAGAGATGGAGTTAGACCCGAGTGAAAAGCCGGTATGGAATTCGGGGTCTTTGGATGATCAATCCGAGGTTTGGCAGCCAACACTTTACAATGATTGCATGAATAAGTTGAAAAACAAGGCAGCTGCTTTTATTTGTGAGAAAGAAGTTGATGAGCCCCAATTTGGCCAGTTTGGGGTGTTTGCTAAATTTCGCGCTCTAGGTTGGGAAGGGGCGCTTAAATGCTTTGACAAAGACAAGAGTAACCTGTTTATGACAGAGATTCAAGAGTGGATGGCAACTTTAAAATGTCACAACTTTAACAAGCCATCACAGATGAAGTTGATCGGGGAGGTACATGGGGTACCGGTGGAGATGTCATACGATACACTGAAGAGGCTTGGAAAGTATGACAGTCTCCCATCTCGGGAGTACATGGTTCCCACACTTGATGACTTATTGCTTAAGCCGGAGAAACATCAGCGATGGAATGACATGTTGGCAGCATTGTTCTTGCCCGGTAGATACAGTGGTATTTTATACCGGAAGAATTTGAAAATTGAAGCTAAACTGTTGCATACAATTTGTCTTCTCAATGTCATTCCAAGAAGGGGAGACAAAGAACAGGTGAGGTTTCCGGAGATACCTGTTCTTTATTCGTTGATGCATGGGTCTCCACGTTTCCCGATACGTTACCTTATTATGCACCACCTATGGATCTGCCGGAATAAATATGGAAGAGACATTGTCCCGTATTGCCGAATAATTACGGGATTGATGAAACAACAGAAGGCAATAACATCCGAAGACCGAGGCTTGACAAAAAGACACCAGCCTTTTACGTTGGATAGGTTGGGGAATGTTTGGACGTATATTAAGTCGGAGCGGTATCACAAGTTGAAGTCGGAAGGGCAACGGTGGAGGGCATTAAAGTTGAATGCACGAGATTTGTTACCGGGAGAGCCGGATGAGCCAGAGAGCGACGAAGAGTTAGTTCCGAGCGGAGATGAAGACTATGCGGACGCGCCGCATGGTGGTGAAAATGTGGTTCAAGGTGGTTATGGTCAGGGTCATGGTGGGATGTTTTATGATTACACGCAGCAATCGTACATGCCGGGATGGGCCTATGAGGGTACAATGCAAGAGGTGATAGCAAACCAACGTCCTCCGGCGTCCGTGTTTGATACGTGGTCGGGGTCGGATAGAACGTTGTTTGATCAAAACACAAGAAATAGTGCGAGTTTAGAGCGGGCCATGAAACACAATTTAGATCGTCAAGAGCTATGGAATCGCACTCATGCGTATTCCCGGGAAGTGGAAATGAATAACAATTATTTTGATGATCAAGCGAGGCGGATGCATGCAGATTGGCATGCCGGAAGGCCGGTTGTTGAGGATCCACAACATGTGGACTATGCCTCATTACCGCCTTATGATGGTAGCATCTCATATCCGACTCCACCGGTCCACCACTCGCAATGGATTGACCCGAGGCAACGAGAGGGAGCGCAACAACAAGAAGGAGGAAGTAGTAGTGGTTCGTTCGCGTTCGGTGAATGGAATGACGTGATGTCTTCCGTTTTTGGACCTCGGGGACCGCGCTACTATTAGTAAGGTTGTGTTTCTCCTTTTGTATATTTTTTTTTGTGCATATTTGATAGTTTGTTTAAGGATTGGGAGGTTGGGTGGAGTTGTTGTGTTTGGGTTGGTGATTGAGTGGTGGTGTCTATGTTAAAAAGATGAAAAACATAAAAAAATTATAAAATGAAAAGTACAAAAAGAAATTTGGGGTTTGAGTAAAGAAGCGTTTTTGTTGATGTGAAAAGGTTTTTAGTGATCAAAACCTCTTAAAACCATACATTGGGGTCAATGTATCCCAAGTGTGGGGATGGGGGGAAATTTTAATGATTTTGAAAAATTTTGAGCCAAGTGAAACAATGTGAAAATTTGAACACCCTAGATTAACCCCAAGTTGGTGCACCGGCAACCCTTGATACCTTTTTCATTCTTGGTGAGAGTTGTAGCCACACTTGTATATAAATAATGATATCTTTGATGAGAGTGACAACGGGTGGGGGTGCATTAGAACTTGTGCTTAAATGCGATTTGAGTCCTTAGTTAGACATGAATGCAAAAAGGATAAGGGCATTTAGGTAGCCTCGTCGTTGGTGTGAGTGAGTGTGGGATTTGGGGGGTTGGACCTCATAAGCTATATATATGAGCACGGTAGTGAGAGGGGCGGGGGTTTGGACATTTAGTTGCCCATTTTGTGCCTTTAAAGCCTATCAATTGTTACCCTTAGCTACTTATCTAAAAAATTTTACCCAAAAATTTGACCCGGTCTTATAGTGTTAGTGATAGTATTAGTAGTTTTAGTACTTTGAAGTAGATATGTTTGAGGCGTTATTGTATTTTGTTCTCTAGAAAAAAAAAAGAGAAAAAGTAATGAAAACTGAAAAAAAAAAAAAAAAAAAAGTGATGTTAGTTATCTTGTGTATAGTAGTTAAGTTTGATAGTTGTTTGTTTGTTTATTTGTGTAATAAAAGACCGGGTCAAGTTTTCGCTACTTCATATATATTCCATTTCCTACCTATACGCCTAGCCACGTCACAACCATGAAAGTCCCTTTGATTTGCATTTATGTTTGACACATTTTAGGAGGATGATTGATTTAGGTACAAGCCTATGATTGTGCAACCACCCGTTTGCCTAGTGTGTGTCTAGCTCATTTTTGCTAGTTTTCACTTGTAGCTGAGAGGAGAGATTTAGAGAAGGGTGCATTGGTTGGGTGTTAAAAAGGGGTTATTAAAAAGATTGCATGTTTTGCTTGGTTTAGTTTGATCACTTGGTTTGAAATTGATTTGATGAGTTGCTTGGGACAAGCAACGGTTAAGTGTGGGGATGTGACGGGTGGTCCATTGGACATCCCTTAATCATGTTAAAAGACGAAATAATCATTCACTTAATCGTGTAATTATCTTGAATTAGATAACTACTTTTGCTATGTTTCAGGTACGGTTCGGGAGCTTAAAGTGGATGAAATGCAGCTTTGGAAGGTATTGAAGATGAACGGGTCGAGCGTGGAACAAGAGACGAAACAAAGAGGAAATATCAATCCACCACCGTAAATTACGGTCCTACCGTAATTTACGGTGGACTTGAAAGTCACTTGGAGCTCACCGTAAATCAGACAAGTTGAGCCGTAATATTCTTATGTCCACCGTAATTTACGGTGGAGCCGTAAATTACGGTGGTTCCAGCGACCAAATCCGTAACTGCCACATTTAAGTTGGTTTTTGGGTGTCTTTTCATTACACTTCATCATTGGACGGTTATTGGAGACACTAGGGGCGATTTTGCTTGATCTTGCTTGGTTTGGAACAATTTCTAACATTCGGTTTGTGTTTTTGATTTGTATGAACATCGAATTGCTTGTTATGATGATTCACCGAGCCATGTCCGGCTAACTTCTTCGGTGATCATCTTAGGTGAATGTTTCTTGAACTTTTGTGTGTTTTATTTCCGAATTTCTAGAATGATAACTTGCGTTGCTTGAATATCATGGTGTATGTTTGATTGCTTGTAACTTGTTAATCGATAGTGCGATTTCTAGTCTTAATCGTACGTTCTTGGTGCCGTTGGCAATCGAGATATCACGGGAAGGGTTAGGGTTGGTTATTGATTAATTGGTCATCGGGAAACAACCTCGCGTTTATATAATCCGAGTACTTTGTCCCCTTTTATCACTTCAATCATCTATACACGAGTTATGTCTATGTAACTCTTTCTAGTTGGAATTACACACAATTGTTTAAAGAAACTGAAACCTAAGATGATCATTGTTCTCTCCTAATCTATTTTAAAACCTACATTTGATTTGCCATTAGTTTAATTTAGTTTTCTCAAACAACAATCCAAATCATTGATTTTAATTTTCTGCAAATTAGGATAATTGTAGTATAACTGCAAGGCTATATAATTGACATATTTTCCACATACTCCCTGAGTTCGATACCCTATTACCGCTATCTATAGTTGTATTTGGGATTAAATTTGCGTGACCCACGACAATCACGTCAGTCACGATTAAGAATCGGTATCCATTACCGAGAATCGATGATTTGTTTGATCAATTGTAAGGAGCTCGATACTTTTCTAAGATCGATTTACAATCAGGATATCATCAATTAAAGGTACAGGAAGAGGACATTTGGTCTAACCAATGCCCCAGTTGCATTTATGGACATGATGAACCGAATATGTAAGCCATATTTGGATAAATTCATAATTGTCTTTATTGATGATATTCTTGTTTATTCTAAGAGCAAATAGGAACATGCAGCGCATCTGCACACACTTCTAAGTTTATTGAGAAAAGAAAAGCTTTATGCAAATTTTTTGAAGTGTGAATTTTGGTTAGAACAGGTACAGTTTCGTGGACATTTAGTTAACCACTAAGGAATTCATGTAGATCCCACAAAGATCGAGGTGTTGGTGCATATTCGGTGATAACAGCTTAATAGTTTGATTATTTAGTCTTTGGATATTTTGTATTGGGCTTAGCTTATTGGTTAGTGAGTTTATTATTGTAATGGGCTTGGAAAATGGCCTAGTCCATGTAGGAAGCCCGGTTCACAGACATGTGGTATATAAACATATTTTGTGATTAGGGTTTGAGAGGTTAGAGAATTTTAGAGAGAGAGAGTCTAGAGAGAGAGGGGAAAAACGAAATTAGGGTTAGTAGCAAGATCACAGATAGTGGCTGTGAGGTTGTGTGGTCTTGAGTTGATTGTAAAACTGATTGTTTGGATAATCAATAGAAGACCAGTTTGATTGTGAATTTATGTTTCTACTCGTTTCTATGTAAATCTGATCAAGGGGATTCCGCACTCTAGGTTAGACATACAATTCTGTGAAAAATCCATACATCAAGGGGACCTACAATTGGTATCAGAGCTTTAGGCTCTTGAAGAAGCTCGGTTCAGAATCGCAGACTGCAAAATTCGGGTGGAAGTTGGTTAAAAATTTCGAAATTTT
>JARYGA010035126.1:0-42471 GCA_030545235.1 Helianthus tuberosus | reverse complement strand
AATGATTTACACTTGCTCATCACTTTATGTACATGTCTGCGAGTGATACACCATGCAAAATAATAATTTCGTGCCGACACTTGAAACTTCTTTTCAAACAAAGAGGTAATTTGTGTGTCTCAATCGAACACAATCGATATCACATCCATTATACACTCTGAAGAGTTAGTTAGTTCTTTTTTCATTTAGCCAACAATTACAAAATTTGCATTACAACCCTTACTTATCTTTGGATAAATTATTTCAAGATTCACGGTGGTAGGTTCTCGTTTCCATATTACAATTCCAAGTAGTTGAATCGCTTGAAACGAACTAACACTTTTGAACGTGCTTTACAATATCACGTTTCACCTCAGCTTACCAATACTCGACTTGAAAACCATGGTACATTAGAATGACTAGAATACACTAACTTAAGAGTCTTATCAAGCACTAATGATTTCACGTTATATATATTCGGAATCCATATGCAAGCGAGTCAAGTCTTTACTCTAGGTCTAGATCCCTTGCCATGATACTCTACTACTTGTTTCTTAATTTCATAATTCTTATGTACATTATATAGCGTGATATTATTTTTCACTATATTTCCAACACTATACGTGTTCACAAATTTGCTCAATCAATTTTGGTGAAAATTCTAGGTCAAACTACTGAGTATGTTTTAGAAAACGCCAAATCAAACCGGTTGGGTTGATCGGATTATGATGTTAATCCATTCGGATATCAGTTTATTCGGTTCTAAGTTTTTTTTTTGCTCTAACCGAGAACCAAATCGATCCGAAATATAATTGTGTCTGACAGAACCGAATTCGACCGTTTAAACTGATTTATTCGGTTTGGTTTTATGATTAAATAGGTTATTATTCAGTTTATTCAATTGAAGCCGATTCGGTTATTTAATAAGCAAGATTTGTAGAATCGAAAACCAAATTTACAATCGGTTTGATTCTTTTGTGTTTCATATACAGTTCAATTTTCGTTTTTTTTTCACACCCTTATATTAGACACGCCGAGGTTATTTATTTGAATTAAACAAATAATAAAAGACATACATGTACATATACAAACGGGCTTATTAAAATTTCATAAAAGATACTACCTCCGTCCCATTAAAAGTGTCATATTTTGAATTTTCAAAGTCTTTATTTGTAAACTTTGACCTTAAATAATTTTGTTTGTGTTAGATAATACTTGATGAAACTTATATGATTTGAGTGTGTTTTACAAGTGTTTTTATCGGGTTAATTTTCATCAAGTTTTATATAACACAAAAAATATATAATTAAAGTCAAAGTTTATAAATAAAGACTTTGAAAATTCAAAATAAGACACATTTAATAGGACGGAGGTAGTATAAAACAATAAAAGTTGTTAGACAAACGATTCCAAGTTCTAAACTTTAGATTGCCTCCAAGTTCTAAACTTTAGATTGCCCGTTAAGGCAAAATATCAAATACAAATAAACTTAACATACTAAAAATACAAATTGAAGGAAAAGTCAAAAAGACAATGTGACATTTTTGTAATTACCACCAACTATCAAAGTTACTATACAAATGTGAACTCAACAAAAAATACCTAAAAAATACAAATTTTTTATAAAAAATCGCAACATTTTTTTTAATATTTTTTTTATAAAAAATCGCTACATTTGTTAGGTTTTTTAGATACATTTGTAGAGTAACTTTGATAGTTATAGATAATTACAAAAATGTCACCTTGTCTTTTTGACTTTTCCTTTAATTTGTATGTTTAGTATGTTAAGATTGTTTGTACAAGAACTTTCCCCTACCCGTTAAACCTATAAACCGATTGAACAACATAATTTGCTTATTAACAGTTTTAGATTGTTCAGTCAATTTTAACGGTTTATAAACACTCATACCATGAACTATTTTTTGTAATAAATCCTCTAGCACAAAATAGTTGACGAATCAATTCAAGGACATCGTGTCAAATACAAGCCTCGAACTTCCTCAATTGACCGGTGGTAATGTTTCATTAATTCTTATTATTATACCTTGATCACTATTGTCAGATAATATGGTAAGTAGAATAATATTTTCGCAACATTCGTCGATTAAAAAATAATTTATTCTATTTTTGCTGACAAAATAACCACCACTTTATTAAAGTTGAAATCAAGGCATTTGGTTGCTCGGCTGCCATTTTCACGGTCCTGTGGCATGTGTGATTAGACAGTGAAAGAAGAAATAAATAATTATATAATAGAATTTTATTATATGATAACTGAAACTGTGTATTGTAATCCCGCCCCCTAGCTCAACCGGTTATCCCCATGTTGGTTAAGGTTGGGCCGGCTTCCTCCTTGGAGGTCGCCGGTTCGACTCCCGGCTGCAGCATACGGGGGGTGGGACGTCCCAATGATAGATCGTATCCTACCGAGGCATGGTGCGGTCTTGAGGGCAACCCGGTTTTACCCAGCTGTTACCCCAGAGAGTCTCTCGTGTGGGGGCAGTATGGTTTTCGGGCGGAAGTCAGCTTGCGCAACGGGCGGGGCCCGATCGAACATCGCGTCCGGAAGAGCGGGGCTGACGGGGGAATGTCTTCGACATGAACCCGGTGACCTAGGTCCTGTACATTGAAAGTCACCTTCCAAAAAAAACTGTGAATTGTAATATTTCTATTTTCTTTTTGCTTGTTTTTAGTATGGTTGTAAAAATCCCGACTAGACGCATATTAGTCCCTGATTAGTCTCGATTAATTTCCGATTGATTACAATTAATCCCGATTAATCCTCGATTAATCAAGATGCTAAGTTGAAGATTTTTACCATTTTAACATTAGGTATTTTTTTAGTGCACTTCCTTTTATCCCCGTTATTTTAAATAACACAATGTTGGTATGGTGAGATTTTAACCATTCAAAAAGAAAAATGAATGAAATTTTGGTATATATTCATTTTCATTCCCCTTTTATCACTATAAAACTTGACGGTATTTTATATGAAACAATATTTTCTACATCAACCATCGTTATTTTGCTGATCCAATCTACCTGTTTTGCGATAATATATAATGTATGAATATAATTATCAAAAACCATTTTTATTCTTGGGAGCTATTTCTTTTATATGTTCACTTCTAGATTTGCCCTGTTGATTGGAATGAAAATACTAAATTAAAAAAAAAAAAAAAAAAAAAGATTGTGCAATGTAAGTGCAATTATTAAAAAAATATAGGGTTCATATCAATTTCATGTTAATCGATGTTGCATTAAAAAGGGTGATAATGCCGCCATGGGATTATCTTTTTCTCCAAAAGACTATGCGTAACTTCTCAATTTTCATCTTTTCCTTCTTGACTATACATCGTTTAGGCTTGGAGTGTCGGACTAATGTTACACAATAATTTATGTAAGATGAGAAGTATGTGACTATATGTGGGAAATGCATTATTATTATTATTCTTTTCTAAATTAAATGATTCCTTATAATAGGATTATCTGTCTCTTCCATAGTGCATCATCATACATAAATAGCAAAAACACATGCTTCTAGTGTGATATAATCGATGAATTTTCAATGAACTTGTCCATTGCTAATAACCCCCTATTTGGTAGTGTGATTTCAATTCATCCAACATTTTAATCGATGCAATATACCTCAAATGCGCGTAAGCTCATAGGCGCACAGATAACAAGATTTTGATTTGTTTCCTTATGAGAGACTTGTGGTTGTGAAACGCCTGATGGTTTTACTTACACACGTGCATTACTAAAAAACAATATCACCGATGTCGTATTATTGACAACCATAGCCGTTGGTATTTATTGACGGATTCCACCACAAACAAAAAAGATATACAAGGTCAAATAAAATGCCAGTTGGTAATTACCCACGGATTCATGACAAATAGACTTAATTCTCTACCCATACCATGTTTTCCGATAGTGTAATAATAACGAATTGCTGATAGATACATCTTCAACGAGGACTTCCGATAGACAAGTCCTTCAGTAAAAGTCCTTTGTGTTTATAGTGAATGTAACTTTTTTATAAAATAACTTAAAACTTAAAGTTTGTGACTTTTACTTGAATTTTAGAGTAAATTACGTTTTTGGCCCCTGTGGTTATATCAGTTTTACTATATTGGCCCAAAATAAGATTTTTTAACAGATTTGCCCCCATGGTCCCTATATCTAACCGTTTTGGCCCCTAAATCTAACCAACCCCTAACTCAGGTTATTTTATTGGTCACATGGGTTGCATATGATGGGTATTATGGTAATTTCTCCTTCCCTTTAAATCTATTCTATCTTCTTCTACCTTATAAAACCCTAAACCAAAAACACAAACAAATCTTTATCAACTCCTCTGTTCTTCACATCTCAAACACACCTACACATGAAACACTCTCCTGCTCACCCTCTTCCTTCTCAATGAAGGCCAGCAGCCGATCGGTGAGACCACCGGCGGCAAGCCGGCGACCACACTCCTCCGATAACACCCACACCTCCCCTGTACCCCTGTTTTCCGGCGACAAAAATCGAAGAGAGAGAAGGCGCCGCTCACGGTGGCGGCAGAGGCTCCTCCGACGAGATTCACGGTGAACACCCATCCCCCTTCCTCAGTTTCCTTTATTTTTTCAGAAAAATTGATGATGATGATGATGATGGGTGGCAGTCTCTGTCTACCTAAAAACCGCCGGCGTTAGGGCAAAATCACCGCTCTCTACACCACCACTCTCAACCTAATCATCATAACAACTTCACCGGAGACGAAAGTGTGATCTGGGTTTGAAGATCTGAATCTGTTTTCTTTTTTCTTTTCTTTCTTTTTTTTTTAATTTTATTTTTGAAGTAGATTTTTCAATAATTGTGGTTTGATTTGAAATTATGAATGATATTTGTGGATTGGTGTTTTTATTATAGTAGGATTTGAGATTGAAGATTAAGTAATTATTTATTAATCTGTTTTTTTTTTTTTTTTTTTATATATTCTTGTTCTGGGTTATGCACCTTGGGGTATTAGATTTTATTTTGTAAGATTTGTATTTTGTTATGTGGATTTTCATCTTCAGGTTTGTATTTTGTTAAGTTTTTTTTGACAATTTTGTGTTAGGAATTTAGGGGGTGTTTGGATGTTGTTTATGTGGGGATGATGATGATCTGGGTTAGAATTTGTGTTTGAAGTTTATGTGGGGATGATGATGATGGTTGAAGATGATGATGTTCGTTAAAGATCTGGGTTAGATGATGATGTTTGGTTGAAGATGAAGATGATGGTTGAAGATGAAGATGTGGGGATGATGATGTTTGGTTTTGGGGATGAAGATGATGGTTGAAGATGAAGATCCGGGGATGATGATGTTTGGTTGAAGATCTGGGATTTTTTTACAAAGTCATTAAAAGGGGGAGGGGAAATTACAATTTTACCCATCATGTGCAACCCATGTGACCAAGAAGTTAACCAGAGTTGGGGTTTGGTTAGAATTAGGGGCCAAAACGGTTAGATATAGGGACCATGGGGGCAGATACGTTAAAAATTCTTATTTTGGGCCAATATAGTAAAACTGACATAACCACAGGGGCCAAAAACGTAATTTACTCTGAATTTTATTATGTTTTACAAAAGTTTGTAAACAAGTACCATTTAAAGGGAAACAAAACTCTATTATTTTGTTTAGAGTAAATTGCCATTTTAGTCCCTGAGTTTTGTCTAAATTTGTCATTTTAGTCCAAATAGTTTTTTTTGCCTCTGGATCCCTGACTTTTACATTTTGATCATTTTGTCTAACTCCATCCAAAAACCCAGTTTGTAACAGGGGTATTTTGGGGATTTCCTTAAAAAATGTTTTCAGTTGCCATTTTGATCCAATTCCAAAAAATCAAAAAAATTCCAAAAAAATCATAAAAATTCTAAAAAATTCTAAAAAATCTAAAAATCAAAAAAATTCTAAAAAATCATAAAAATTCTAAAAAATCAAAAAAATTCTAAAAAATCCAAAAATCATTAAATGTTTCGGCACGAATCGTTTCGACCCATACCGTTTCGAACCGAACCGTTTCGACCCGTACCGTATCGAACCGAACCGTTTCGACGCGAACCGTTTCGAACCCGTACCGTATCGAACCGTACCGTTTCGACGCGAACCGTTTCGAACCGAACCGTTTCGACCCGTACCGTATCGAACCGAACCGTTTCGACGCGAACCATTTCGAGCCCGTACCGTTTCGACAAGAACCGTTTCGACCCGTACCGTTTCGACACGAAATTAACCAAAACAAACAAACAAACAAAAAGCATATGAGTAATAAAACAAGAAGTCAATCAAGTGAGTAAAACATTACGTAGAGGGCGTTCAAGTGGACGAACAGAAATGGATTCAGTCCGACGAGCAACAAATCGAGCTTTTGGCGCAACGGTATGGGTTCGTGTCGAAACGGTTCGGTTCGAAACGGTTCGCGTCGAAACGGTACGGGTCGAAACGCTTCACGTCGAAACGGTTTGGCTCGAAACGGTTCGGGTTCGAAACGGTACGGGTCGAAACGGTTCGTGTCAAAACGGTTCGGCTCGAAACGGTTCACGTCGAAACGGTTCGGTTCGATACGGTACGGTTCGAAACGGTTCGGTTTGATACGGTACGGGTCGAAACGGTTCGGTTCGAAACGGTACGGGTCGAAACGGTTCGTGCCGAAACATTTAATGATTTTTGGATTTTTTAGATTTTTTTTTATTTTTTAGAATTTTTATGATTTTTTAGAATTTTTTTTATTTTTAGATTTTTTAGAATTTTTATGATTTTTTAGAATTTTTTGGAATTTTTGGAATTTTTTTGATTTTTTGGAGTTGGATCAAAATGGCAACTGAAAACATTTTTTAAGGAAATCCCCAAAATACCCCTGTTACAAACTGGGTTTTTGGATGGAGTTAGACAAAAAGATCAAAATGGCAACAAAATGTAAAAGTCAGGGACCCAGAGGCAAAAAAAAACTATTTAGACTAAAATGGCAAATTTGGACAAAACTCAGAGACTAAAATGACAATTCACTCTTTTGTTTATTATTTCTTATACTGAAAGCATCTTATACGACACTTAAAGAGTTGTGATACTATGCTAACCATAACTAATTAACATGTTCCCACCTTTCGTATATTTAACTTAACAAGTAAACCAATGGGGTAGTGTTCCATTGGCTACGACAGAGCCTTTAAACACATTGGGAGGGGTAGAGAATAAAAGAAATTTGACGTTCAAAAAAAAAACCCTTAAGGAACAAGTATAACTTTACATCAAAATACATAATATTTCGGTTTTATTCTTTTTAAAGCTTAATGATTCTTTATAATTGTCGGTCATTAATTAAATAAAAGTCGACTCAACACAACATTAATTTTTGAGTAAATTACAAGTTTTGTCCTTTATGTTTGTCCCAAATTGCAGGCGCTGTCCTTTGTCTTTAAAATTGATGAGTTTTGTCCTTAATGTTTGCAAATCTTGCACGTTTTGTCCTTTAGGCCAAACCCAGTTAGATTTTTTGGTTAAATCTGATCACCCAGGGGTATTTTAGTATTTTTACCCTGTTAACTTGGTATTATTAAAATATAAAACAAAATAATTTAAAAAAATATTATTATTATCATTATTATTATCTTTCTCTCCTAACTCCATCTCTCTCTACCATCTCTCTTACAAGTTCTGCTACACCACACCAACACCAACACCACCACCACCACCACCACCCCCACCTGAAGAAACACTAGATAAATGGTCGGAACCGAGATATCTAGGGGGTTTGAATCCGCATAAAAGGGTTAGCTCCTTCTCGATTGATTCAGTTACAGCCGATATCCTTCTCCGATGATTCTGCAAAAAAGAACACCGTTAGCCTCGCCAAGGGGAGAAGAGGGTTCTCTCCTTGACCCGACTCCGGTGTGAGAATAAGTATTGGTAATGGAGAAGAGAAAGTATTTGAGAAGTGTGTGTGTGACTTGAATTCATACCTGGGTTATTTCTCATATTTATAGCCGGGAGCCGTTTTAGGCGGGAAAACCCGTTAGTGAAAAGTTAACGGAAGATGCTAACCCCGAAAGCGGTTACATTTCCTTCCGTTTAAGTTCTTTGATCCGACGTGAGAGCACACGGATCGTGGTCTAGATCAAAGGCTGGGGATTTGCCACGTGTAATGTGATCAAGTGGAGATTACTCTCCAATTGCATGCCTTCGTTGTGATTTCAGGGGCGTCTGTGGTGATGACACGTGTCCAGACGGTTACAACCGTCTGGGTGGTGCACGATCATATTCTTTCTAGAAGATTACTGCTGTAATCTAGTGTGGCACCTTACTGTGTGGAAACCACTGAACAAATCCTAAGTCTAAATTATCCAAGTCTGGATATTTAGGCGGAAGTATCGATCTCAGGATTTTTATCCTTTGCTAATGGGAGAAGGCGCAAGGATTTATGTTTTCCTTTGGGCGCGCGACTATAGATTGCTGATTACTTTCTTCCTTTTGTAAGACCAATGCGCGGCCGCGCAAGGTTAAAAGGTTGAAAGGCCAGTTTGTGGTATGGTCTCAAACACTTATTATGAGGTTTTTGGGACCTTACCCCTTCAAGTCCCCCCAGTCTAGTGTTGTACTTATGCAAATAAGTGGAGCACTGGACTTATGAGAGGAAAATGTTTTTGGGCGCGAGAAATAAGAAATCTTTTATGAGAAGATTTTTTTGATTTTGTAAAGATTTTGTATGGAAAATCTTTGACTTTTAACGAGACTGGTGCAGTAAATTGATTTTGACAACCTGTCATTGTCAGTTGTTTTTTACTGTCCGTGTCTTACACGTGCGCGTGTAAACGCGTGTTGTTCTGACATTTCCTTTTTCTGTTGCTTGGGGAACTGTGATACCCGGAACAGTCGCTGTAACGGTTACCGATGCTATTTATTGCGATAAGTATATATAACGTCTGGATAACCTCTTTTGTATAATCATTGTCTTTGTTGAAAAACTTTCCCCATTTCTTTTTCTACCGAAAACTTCGTCGCTCCTTTTCTTATGTCAACCGGAGAACATCAAGAAGATCTTACTGAAGAAATGGCGACTGAACTCCCATCGTTGAAGTGGACTAGGGCGTCCTTTGAGGGTTTGATTCAGAATCTCAAATTTCCGGAGAACTGGGGTGCTTTGTATCCTGAAGAGGGGCAAACGGCAGCGGATGCTCCGGCCGGGTACATTACCCTCTTTTGGGATTTTTTCTGTGACGGTAACTTTCGCTTGCCTGTTACCAGATTTTTCCTTGACGTTCTTGGATTTTACAAACTTCATATTTCCCAACTTCACCCTATTGGCATGGTTAGGGTTCGGCATTTTGAATTTGTGTGTCGGACGATGCACGTTGAACCGACCGTTCTTCGATTTAGGGTTTTTCATCAGATGCATTGTACCCAGGGGTTTTATTCGTTTGTTCAGAGAGCTTCTGCGAAAAAGATTCTACTGCAACCCCCAAAATCCTTCCATGATTGGAAGCAAAAATTTTTCTTTATCAAGGCCGGAGTGATTCCGGTGAAGATGATTTTGAGGGGGAAGGACGACGTTCCGATTGAAACACTTCAGACTCCTGTTGATGAGAACTGGTACCAAGATCTGAAAGATGTGCCCAATATTGCGTTGCCGGAGAAAGCTCTCATCGGAGCCGGCATGAGTTTGAACTGGAAGATGGAACGTGATGATAAACCCGTATACACAGAGGATGGTCATAGTAAGTTTGGGGCTTTTTCACTGTTCTTCTTCTTTTTTTTTTTCTTTTTTTTTTTGACCTGTTTTCTTTTTGAATGTAGTTGTCTCTTTGTATGTTGTTGCCTTCAAGAGGGAAGGCGGAAGGATGGGTACCATCAAAAAGAAACCTGAAGAGGAGCTTTGGTACCATCGTATTGTAAGGAATTTTGTTCTTCCGCAAGATGCGGATCTATCTGCTCAACCAGCTGTTGGTGCTGGTAAGTTATATCTGTGTTTTGTTTTCTTTTGCTTTTTGTGGGTAAGCCTTTACTTTGCGCTTTCGTATGTGAATTGTTGAATTTGGGCATAGGCCCTGAAAAGAAAAAACGCGCAACGATTTCTACTTCTTTACCCAAAAGGAGTGAGACTGTTAAAGCTCAATCTTTGAAGACGAAGAATGTTGGAGAGAAGAAAGGTACGCGCCGTTCCTCTGTCCCCAGGTGTGATTATGTGGTGGTTTCTGACTCTTTGGAGGGTCTTACTCCTGCAGTGATTATGCGAGAACCGAAGCCTGAACCCAGGAATTCTGCTGATATTCCCCCATCCAACCCCAATGATCCTATTGACCTGGACTCAAGTCCCGAACACTTGGTGCATCGGAAGGCTGGTAAGCGGAAACAAACTGATCCTGACGCGGAGGGTCAACCTCCTAAAAAGGTGCAGAGGAAGAAAATTACCAGAAAAGGAAATCTTGATGCGTTTGTTTCTGAATCTGTTCCTGGTAAGTGTTGTTCTTCCTTGTTTCCTTTAAGCGGACGGAATTCTTATAGACTTTTGTTTGTCCAGAAGTTCCTGTTTCCCCTATTCCTATAGAAGTACCATCTGTGGTTAATGAAGAACTTCCCTCTACTCCTCCGCGCGCTGCTGTTGTAGACCCGCTAGAGCCTTCAGAGATTGCTAGGGAAGGTGTGGAGAAAACTGCTGAGGCTGAGAAGCCTGTTGGTGTTGATACAGAGGCTGAAAAGATTGTTGAACCGAGCGTGGTAGATGGTGCTGATAATCCTCCGACCTCGGAAGCTGTTGTTCAAGATTTGGGGAAAGAGCAGACTGCTGAAAAAATTCAATCTTCTTCCCCTAGACCTTCTGATGCTATGCCTGAATATACTGAGAGGGTCACAACTGAAGAGACAGGCTCATCTGCTGGTGTTGATAAACAATCTCCAATTCGTCCAGAAGAAACTCTGGGAGAATATTATTACCGGACTTATATGGAAAAAGATGCTTCTGATCCTCATGTCCCTGTTTGGAATGTGAAGAAAGGTGATACCTTCTCGGATTGGCGTGTATGCCAAGATTGGTTGCAGGGGATACTTCCGCCTGGTGAGGTTAAGTTTCAGGAAAGTCAACCTTATGAACAGACCTATCAATCTTATCTTGCAGAAACTGCTTCTCATGTTTCTACTACTCACCGCATAGTGCGTGAGTGGTATAGTATGCATAAGGAGCAGGCATCTTTCGTGGCATCTCAGAAGAAGTTTGCTAAAGATGAAAAACATGTAACTCAATTGAAGGCTAAATTAGAAACTGAGCGAGCCAAGTTTGAAGCTGAGCGCAAGACTGAGGAATGGTCTGTCACTGGTTGGAAGAGAAAGGCGGAAGCTGAAGCTGCTCTCCTGTCTGAGGAACGCAAAAACTGGAGGAGAATTTGCGAGAAAGATAATGCTGAGAAGGCAAATCTGCGTAATATCATTAATAACCTCAAGGCTGAGGTTGAAAATCTGAAGAATCAAGATGCGGAGGTAGAAAAATTGAAGAAAGAGAAAGCTGATATGGAAGCTATGTTGGCGGAGGCGCGTTCTCATAGGGAACGCAGTGAGCAACGGGAGGTACAAGCTTTAGCCACTCTTGCCGTTAGAGATAAAGAATTAGAGGAACTTACTGCTTTGGTTTCTGACCAGGAACAATTAAAGAAGGGTCTGGAGCTTGCGCATTCCGAGAATACTGAAACCTCCCGCCGTTTGACTGAGGTTGAAGAGAAACTGGAAAATTCAGAAATGGCGCGGGTTTCAGCAGAAAACGAGCTTGAACCTTTAAAGAATGATATGGCCTGGTTGAAGGATCGCGGGATTGCCTGTGTAAGTTTCTTTCCCTCTTTTTTGTTGTGAAATCATATATGCGCTTTTTAATACTTATTTTCGCTTGATTTCATAGGTTGCTGAATCTGTATTAAACTCTGAAGAACTGGATAAAACTGTTGCTAATTTAATGGTTGCTGCATGACGAGATGGGTATGCGCAAGGTTATGCGGAATGTTCCCAACATGTGAACAACGCGTTGAAGGTTAACTGGGATGATAGCAAGTCTGCGACCTTTGGCGTAAATACTGCCGCCACGCTTGCTTCCATGAAGACAGAGTTTAATAATTTGCAACTTCCGGTCATGGAACTGATAAATGTGGCGCTGCAATCGGACGATCACGTGGCGCAACTCAAAGAAATCTTTCCGGATGGGGGTGAAGATTTAGAGTAGTATGAAATTGTATTGAACAATTTTTTTTTATATGCGGGATGTAAATCCCTGTTTTGATGGTGCGCTGTTGCGCAAGAATTCTAAACACTGCTGTGTTTGAAACTCTTTAGGGCGTATTTGTATGCTGAAAGTAGTATGTTTCTATTTGTTTTGTTAAATGACTTTACAATATTTTGCATGAGTACAATTGCTTTTATTGAGTAAGGCGAATGAAGTTGGTATGAAGCTCATGTGTGAGTTAATGGTCGTTTGTGACGTGATCACTGACCGCGCATGGAGCTTGTTTTATACTACCATAATGTTTTTGCGCTTACTAAAAAGAAATTGCATGCACTTTGTAAACACAAAAATAATAGAAACTTTGTAATTTTATTCATGGATAGAGCTCAGAGGCTTTACAAAGTTTTTTTGATAATTAAATGGAACTTAACTTACTCTCTGATAGTTCCGCCGTATTTGATGGGTCATGTCTTTCTGCGGGAAACTCGTAGAGTCATTACTTAAGTTTTGGCCCGTTTGCTTGGGCCTTCTTCTCCCCGGGTTATATGCTTAATCTCCTTGCGCATATTCTGGAGTAAATGCGTAAGTTCTCCATTCTTGAGGGCTTTCTCTATTTCCGTGCGCAGAGATATGCAGTTGTTCGTGGTATGCCCGTTGTCTTTATGATATTCGCAGTATTGCGCCGGGTCTTGACCACGTTTACTCTTCATCGGAATCGGAGGTTTGAATTGATAATCCTCAGTACTCAGAACCTCCGCCGGGGTCTTTGTTAGGGGAGTCCACTGCCTCTCCCTATTTTCGTGTTTGTTCTCTCTTTGTGCAGAGAGTTTGTTAATTGTTGTGCGGGCATCTTCAGAAGAACGACTTCCTGATGACTCGCGCCATGACTTTTTGAACCTCCTTTCACCGGTTAAGCTTAAGTCTGCGGGCCTGTTGTGTGGTGGTGGTGGCCTGTTTGTAGTAAGGTTTTTCTCGGTCTGCGCATAAACCTTAGCCGCCGCCATTATCTTCTCCCAACTTTTTGGAAGGCCCTCTGTTCCAGCTAATACCTTAACCATGTCGTCACATCTAACCGCGTACTTGAACTGAGCACGGATTAGTTGTTCGTTAACACCGCCAATCTCCAATACTTCTTTATTGTATCTGGTGATAAAATCCTCCAGATTTTCATCATCGTGACGCCAGATGTTCATGACGTCGGATGTATCACGCATGGAACGCCGTTGCTGGCTGAAGTGTGTTAAAAACTTTTCACGTAGATCTTTCCACGACTCGATCTGTCCCGTTGGTAGGTTATCAAACCAGATTCGCGCTGGGCCGGTTAATGTTTGTACAAACAAATGACACCATAGCGGAAGAGTCCAACCCCCAACCAACCCTGCGCTGGTGAATACTCTCAGATGATCATCAGGGTCAGTTAACCCATTGAATTTCCCTACGTTAGATGGTAATTTTGCCTTCTCCAATGGAGCCAGAGCTATCTCCAGTATGAACTTCGAGTTTTCCGCCGCTTCTGCAGGGCGATAAACTAAGTCATAGTTATGTTCTGCCTCAGGGTTATAAACCGCTCGAGGTCTGCATTTGTTATAGTTTGGCTGTAGTCGATTGAACACACTGTTGTTTGCACTCAAACGGTATGTTGGATCAGATTCATCGGTGTGAGTATCCCTTTGGGAACCCAACCTATCATGAACCGATTGTCTTCGACGAGGATGTGGTTCTCCGTGATGTTGCCTCTGGTAACTGCCTGACTGAATGTACTCGCGTTGAGACGTGGATCTGGCATGAACTTCTGTATCATCATAAGTTGATTCTTCTCGCTGGGAAGCATGAGCTCTAGATCCCGGTCTCCGTGATTGGGTCAGAGGAGCCGTTTGAGCACACAACTGTGTGTACACTGCGTTTAATGCCCATTGGGACCGGACATACCATGATATCGGAGTTTCTCCTGGTGGTAAAATTGATTGAGCAGGGTTTGCTGGCAACATTCCTGGAGTAACAGGATCGTTTGCTCGATTGGATTGAACCTTATTATCATCTGAGGCCTCCTCTACTATTCCTTCTACTTGTAAATTATTTCCGACGTTTGGTCGAGGACCAGGTTGCCGGTGAGATGACGAATTTTCTGCCATGTGCAAAAACAGAAAATGGAATGAACTGAATCGAAACGAGGTAGAAACTAGAAAAACTGAGGAATCGGTGGGCGCCAATGAAGAAACACTAGATAAATGGTCGGAACCGAGATATCTAGGGGGTTTGAATCCGTATAAAAGGGTTAGCTCCTTCTCGATTGATTGAGTTACAGCCGATCTCCTTCTCCGATGATTCTGCAAAAAAGAACACCGTTAGCCTCGCCAAGGGGAGAAGAGGGTTCTCTCCTTGACCCGACTCCGGTGTGAGAATAAGTATTGGTAATGGAGAAGAGAAAGTATTTGAGAAGTGTGTGTGTGACTTGAATTCATACCTGGGTTATTTCTCATATTTATAGCCGGGAGTCGTTTTAGGCGGGAAAACCCGTTAGTGAAAAGTTAACGGAAGATGATAACCCCGTAAGCGGTTACATTTCCTTCCGTTTAAGTTCTTTGATCCAACGTGAGAGCACACGGATCGTGGTCTAGATCAAAGGCTGGGGATTTGCCACGTGTAATGTGATCAAGTGGAGATTACTCTCCAATTGCATGCCTTCGTTGTGATTTCAGGGGCGTCTGTGGTGATGACACGTGTCCAGACGGTTACAACCGTCTGGGTGGTGCACGATCATATGGCACCTTACTGTGTGGAAACCACTGAACAAATCCTAAGTCTAAATTATCCAAGTCTGGATATTTAGGCGGAAGTATCGATCTCAGGATTTTTATCCTTTGCTAATGGGAGAAGGCGCAAGGATTTATGTTTTCCTTTGGGCGCGCGACTATAGATTGCTGATTACTTTCTTCCTTTTGTAAGACCAATCCGCGGCCGCGCAAGGTTAAAAGGTTGAAAGGCCAGTTTGTGGTATGGTCTCAAACACTTATTATGAGGTTTTTGGGACCTTACCCCTTCACCACCCCTAGTCGATTACACCCACCTGCCACCACCACGACCCCTCTATTATTACCCACCACCTGATTATCCATCTATGAATTGCACCACCACTACCACCACAATTGTTCACCTTCCACCACTAAAAACCTAGCCCGATTACCTATCTGCAAACCCTAACCCGCCACACCATCACCGCCCATTTCGGCGACCATCTCCAAAGCCCAACCGCTGACCAAACCTGGTCATGAACAGGACGAAGATGGTGGAGACGGTGAACAGGACGACGATGGTGGCAGTGTGTTGTTGCAGTGGCGGCTGCAAAAGTTGAAGATGAAGGTAAGACGACCGGAGATCGAAGAAGGATCGAAAGATTCTTGCGACCCATCTAGGGTTCCGATGAAGTTCTGACAGGAACCCATCTAGGGTTCCGATGAAGTTCCGACAGGATTTCGGTAACCTTGTTTTGACCTGCAAATTCTATTTTCGTATAGATTGGATTTTTTTGTTGAGTTGGTTTTTTGGGGATTTTTTGTTGAGTTGGTTGATTTGGAGATTGTGGTAAAGGGTGGTGGTTGTAGATGATTAAGGGTGGCGGTGGTGGCGGCGGTTGTTGATTTAGAGATGATGGTTTTGGTGGCTGTGGTTGTTGATTTGGTGGAGGTGGTTGTGGGGGTTGAAAGGATTATTAAATTTGAGCGGCGATGGGGGTTTGGGTGGTGTCTAACTGGTGGTGGTGGGTGTTTCTGGTGGCGGATAGTGGTGGTTAGGTGTTTCCGAGTTGGGGGTTCAGTTTTGTGAGTGGTGGTGATGGTTATGGCGGAAGGTGATGGTGGTGGAACTAGGACAGGTAAAGAGAGATGGTAGAGATGGAGTAGAGAGGGAAAATGGAGCTTTTTAGAGAGAGAGAAAGACATGGACTGAGTTATATATATATATATATATATTTATTTATTTTCAGATTTTTTTAAAATAATAGAGATAAAAAGACTATTATACCCTCATGTGCCTTGCACATGATCAGTTTTAACCAAAAAAATTAACTGGGTTTGGCCTAAAGGACATAACGTGCAAGATTTGCAAACAATAAGGACAAAACTCATCAATTTTAAAGACAAAGGACAGCGCCTGCAATTTGGGACATACATAAAGGACAAAACTTGTAATTTACTCTTAATTTTTTTATTTTTGTTTCTAGGTCTAATAATAAAGTCTTGATGAATATATAAACTAGTTTTAACAAATAAGTTATAATTTCTCTCAACTTAAAACCCAATTGAAAAGAGACCTTTAAAGAAACAACAACAACCATACCTAGTAAATTCCACAAATAGCAAAGTTACTTAGGGGGTAGGGTGGTCATCACTCACTCACAACATCAAATCAAGTTCTGCCATGTCATCGAGCTTTATTCCATCACTAGTGATGGATTTTAGTGGAAATGCCCATCACTCACCACACCCAACAATTTCCCTCAAACAACTCAAACAATCATGCGTGATATGGTTGACGCGTTATCAAATCAACGAGTGATGAGAAGGAGTGGCGGTGGTGTATGGTTGGTGAGAACAAGTGATGGGGGTGATATAACGAACCACCCCGGATCCCCTTACAGGGAAAAGAGACCTTTGAATGTAAGTATTAAATCACTAGCACAAAAATGAGCATTTGTGACGTAAATCATGAAATAGTTTTGCTATGAAATTTGCGACTGACTTGCGACACACATCAGCTGTCACTATCTTGCGGCAGAATTTGCCATGGTTGTATCTGGTCGCTATATAGAGGCGATTTGCGACCAATAGTTCCTGTCACCTTACAAGGGACGAAATTTGCAAGGGAGGACAAACGTGACAGAATAACAACAAAAAAAATCACCAATAAACTACGTTGCGATAGAAAACTGTTTTTATGACGATTTTAACAGCTACAAAATCACTCTCCAGATGTGATCGGTAAAGGATTCATCCCTCCAACAACTTACTATTATTTATTTGTGTAAAGTACATGGATGGTTTCTATGGTTTACCAAAAATTTGAATTTAATCCTTCATTTTTCAAAAATGCATGGAGGATCCCTATGATTTGCACTTTGTAACGCATTTGACCAGGAAAGGATTAATCCCTCCAACAACTTTTAGTTTTGAACGGCCAACAGAATCAATCCCGAGCATTCTCTGGGCACCCACTGGACCAAACGAAGTACTCCGAGAGTAACCCGAGTCCACCACAAATTCCGGGGAAATCCCGGTAACCCACCCACCCGTAGACACGACGATGAAATTTCCGGTAAAACTCGTTTGGCTCAACAATCGAATCTAGGTTTCCCTAGATATCCTATCATTGCTCACAATCCCTCCAACAACCTTGGTTGCAAAAGTCGCTAGGCGCTCCCTAGTCGGATTCGGGAGTACTCGGGAAGTACTCGACCTAGGCGGAGATTACTCGGGGAGTAATTGGCCTAGACGAACAGTACTCGGGCCTCGGCAGCCTACCTTGTAGCGAGTACTCGGGGAGTACTCGGAGCATAGACGGGACTTTTACAACCATGCCAACAACTAATTTTTTTTACATCTTCAAAAATGCAAAATGGCATGGTTGTATTGGTGGATCCAATTATACCCAAAACAAGTGGCGGACCCAGGAATTATATTCAAGGGGTGCGAACAGAGGGTTTAACCAAATTTTTTTGGGGTGCGATCAGAATTTTACCTTATAAAATAAACTAAAATTATTTTTTCAAGGGGTGCGCCCGCTCACTCAGACGTCTACCTAGGTCCACCATTGCCCGACCAGCGACGGACCCAGAAATTATTTGCTGGGGTTGCAGATGAGGCGTTCAACCATATTTTCAAGAGGTACGGTCAGGTTTTTCTGCCAAAAATATACACTATTTTTTTTAAAGGGTATGTCCGCCCACCTACAACTATGGGTAAGTCCGCCCATGTGCCCGACACCATGACTATTAGAGGAAGTTCGTAAGTCGATTTTGTTTGTCCTTTTATATAAGTCGTCCATCTAATAGTCAATCTTTCTATTTATTGGATAATGTATTTCATTTTGAAACATGTCACACATAATTAGATAGCTTAATACATGTCACACATAATTAGATAGCTTAATAATAGGGTTTCATGTCACATATAACTAGATAGCTTAATAATAGGGTAACCTAATTCAAATTATTTTTACAATGTATAGGGTAAGATTATTATTATTTTTTATTTATATAATATCAAACAGTTACTTTTAAACATATTAATATTTTACTAGACAGCTTTTTTTGTTGTTGTTTTTTTTTAAATCTAGATCTTTTTAGCATATTTGGGTATTGAACCCCATATAAGATGTTAACATTTTCATTCGATTATATAACTAAAATCAAAGCAAGTTTTGGAAATTAAAAAAAAATGACATTTGAAGCTGTATTTCAGGGTAATTTAGTATTTACAATAAGTTGACTTGTAAACTGACTTTTAAACAGTCAAAATTTATCGTGTCCAAAATATGGAATAATATTAATATCTAGTTTTAACTTTTAATTATATTTCCATATTCATTTTTAACTATTTACTTTACAAAACAAAAATAGAAAATTGTTTTATATCTTTTGATTTTATGGTGGTGACCAATAATTAAAGTCAAAAGATACACCATATATGAGATCTTAAATTTCATGATTCAAAGATAAATTTACATAAATACCTTTTAATATCTCATAATAAAATTCACCTTTAATTTAAATTGTTGTAAAATAAAATACAATATATTTGAAACTTTTTTTGTGGCTATTTTGGCATTTAAATGTTATTTTCTTTCTGTTAGGCCGGTCAGGTCAGCTTACAGCTAATTTCCACTTTTATTATTACTCATCAACTTTAGTTATTATTATTCTCATTATTAAAAAAAAACCAAAAAATACTTATTTTATATTTATATTATAAAAATAAAAAGACTTGACCAAACCGTGTGTCCATACTACTCATACTTCAAAACACACATCAATCCCCCTCTTTCCACCCCCTCTTAAATATCACCAAATGACACCTTAAAATCTAAAGACACCCCCCCCCCCCCCACCCCACCCCACATCCCACCACCATGATCCACCACAAACCACCACTCCTCCTCCTCATCCTCTTGATCACCACCGCTATCGCCGCGGCATCCGCCGCCACAATCTCCCAACAATTCAAAGAAGCTCCGAAATTCGACAACGCGGCCGACTGCCCACCGACCACCACCGCCATCCACATCGCCATGACCCTCGATGCCACCTACCTCCGCGGCTCAATGGCGGCAATCCTCTCCGTCCTCCAACACTCCTCCTGCCCACAAAACATCATCTTCCACTTCATCACCTCCACCACCACCACCTCCTCCTCCGACCCCACGCGCCTACGCGCCACCATAACAACCTCATTCCCATACCTAAACTTCCATATCTACCCCTTCAACGACTCATTCATCCCCGGACTTATCTCCACCTCCATCCGCTCCGCCCTTGACACACCCCTCAACTACGTCCGTACCTACCTCGCCGACATCCTCCCCCTCCACGTCACCAAAATCATCTACCTAGACTCCGACATAATCCTTGTCGACGACATTGCCACCTTAGCCGCCACCCTTCTCCCTAACGACACCGTTTTAGCCGCCCCAGAATATTGCAACGCCAACTTCACATTCTACTTCACTCCAACTTTCTGGTCAAACCCTTCGTTATCCTTAACTTTCACAAACCGCAACCCATGTTACTTCAACACCGGTGTTATGGTAATCGACTTGGAACGGTGGCGTTCAGGTAGGATCGGTTTTGCTATTCAAAATGAGGTTCAGTAGCGGATCTAGAAGCAAAAAAAATTAAATAAATAAGGGCACCCAAAAAAAAAAATTTTTTACCATACATTTACAAAATAGAGTAAAAGTTTTTTTTTTTTTATCGTATCTTTAAGGGTATTTTGTATTTCATCAAAAAAGTTAAGAGATGTGTAAAAAAATAATTTTTTACCATACCTTTACAAAATGGAGTAAAAGTTTTTTTTTACTTTATGCTTAAGGATATTTTGTATTTTGTCAAAAAAGTTAAGAGATATGTCAAAAAAATTAGTTTTTACCATACATTTTACAAAATGGAATAAAAGTTTTTTTTTTTTTTTACAGTACGTTTAAGGATATTTTGTATTTCGTCAACAAAGTTAAGAGATATGTCAAACAACCCTGACACTTTAATAGGTCCGCCACTGATGCCGCTATTATTATGTAATTTGCTAAGGGTTTTAAAATGCGAAAGTCATTAAAACTTTTACTTTTTTTTTTATTTAGGTGACTACACAAGAAAAATAGAGGAATGGATGGAGTTGCAAAAGAGAATGAGGATATATGAGTTGGGTTCTTTGCCGCCTTTTTTGCTTGTTTTCGCGGGAAAGATAGCACCGGTGGATCATAGGTGGAACCAGCATGGGTTAGGTGGGGATAATTACCGAGGACTTTGCCGGGATTTGCATCCGGGACCGGTTAGTTTGTTGCATTGGAGTGGGAAGGGGAAGCCGTGGGTGCGGCTTGATGCGGGGAGACCGTGTCCTCTTGATGCTCTTTGGGCGCCTTATGATCTTTTGAAATCTCAAGTTTTGTTTGATTCTTGAACAAGTTGTTGAATGAGCTTTGATCATGTGGGAGGAGATGATGAGATGGCCAAGGTTGGGTTGGGTGGATTTTTTTTTTTTTTTTTGAAATTGTACATTTGTTTAAATACTTATAAAATACTAAAATAGAAGTAGGGATATTGGGAATTTTAAATTCATGATTTTGTTGTATTTATAAAGAAGTAAGTCCAAGACTTACTATAATCATGTAATAAAATAAGTATATTTCAATATGTCCCTAAAGGTTTTACACTTTTACTTTTGGTTAGTATAAAAAATATTAGTATATATGAAGCTATTTGGTGGCAGGTGTGTCAGCAACATCTAGAAAGAGGGTATATGAAGCTATTTTTATGTTAATTCTATGGAGGATCTGGTAAGGCAGGAATGAAAAGATATTTTAACAAACTTTGGTGGAAGACATTAAAGAAGAGTTGTGATATTGGTGGAGAGCATTGACATCTATTCAAAGCATCAAATTATGTGTGTGATGTTTGTAACATAAAAAATGTATAAAAAGTGGTTGTAATTGAATGAGAAAGAAAATTTTAGTGTTCATCTGTATATTTGAGGGACACTGTTTGCCCCTTGTAAATTTTTAATATATTTTGAAAGTGATTGTGAGTGGAGGAGAGAGAAAAGATAATGATAAAAATATTAAAAATATTATTTAATTGAAAAGAAGAGAGAAAATATAGTGTTTTTTTAGTGTAATTTAAGAATGAAAATGTGGTAGAATGGATTAAAACAGAACAAAGTGAAAAGATTCATTGGGAGAGGTGGAGTAGAAAGGTGGCTCAAATTCATTCCAGTTGATGCTTTGTTGTATGTGGTGTGAGACCATGGGATGTGCTTTGCTTAGGTGCTGTTTGTTTTTTCGGCGGGAAAAGGTCTGCAGTCTGCGGACCACATCTGCAGGCATCTGCAGGAGAAGAGGTGGACCAAATGTCTGCAGTCTGCAAGGAGAAGAGGGTTTGTTTTTTTTTTTCCTTCTACAAAACCACTTTTCCCACACAATCTCTGCCTCAACTCTCTCTCTACAATCTGCAGACCACCACCGCCGCACCACCTCCGCCTTCACACCACCGCCATCATCTTCGATCTGGGTTCAACCACCACCACCACCGATCTCCGCCATCTCACCAGCCTTTTGGTTCGATTTGGAGGTTTCGGTTCAAGCACCACCACCGATCTCTCTCTCTCTCTCTACGGTATCTCTCTCACCGATATTGATTTGGGGGTTTTGGGCAGGGATGTGGTGGCGGAGGTGGTGGCAGGGAATGCCAGGGATGTGGTGGTGGAGGTGGTGGCAGGGATGTGGTGGTGGAGGTGGTGGAAGAAGAGGTCTGCCAAGAAGAGGTTCCAAGAAGACATGGAATCATGTCTGTGTGGTGAAGAGGTCTCGCAGATCTTTTTTAATGAAAGGTCTGCGAGAAAACAAACAAGCTGCGGACTCCAAACCTCTGCGCGCGTCTGCGCGGCGCAGACATAAGTGGTCAGAAGTGCTTCTGGCCAAAAAACAAACACCACCTTAGTCTCTTTGGGGGCTACTTGTCACGTAGGCACCACATCACCATGGGTGGAGAACCATCCCTTTGGAGACTACCCAAAGATGTGGAGGATAGTCCCAAATTTAAAAATGGTGGCCCACAACAATTAAATATATATCTCTCTCTCTATATATGGTGGCCCACATCAAACATCCAGCCAATCACGTGGCTCGTCCAAAATGGCTGTTCTTGGACGCCAGCGACGCGACGGAGGGGGGGGGGGGGTGACCGAGGAGACGAGCGGCGCCGTGGGGGGGGGGACCCCACACCCCATGGTTTGATGTAAAATTGGTGACAAAAGAAAAGGTGGTCTGTACTTGGTTTTTTTTTTTTTTTTTGCGGCTCTTAGCTCCCTGTTAATTGGTGACAAAAGAAAGGTGGTCTGTACTTGGTTTTTTTTTTTTGCGGCTCTTAGCTCCCTGTTAATAGTTAGTGTTTTTTTTAAGATGGGTGTGTGGTTTCGGGGAGGTGGTCGAAACGCCTAGGTGGCACCTATCACTCCCATAGTCTAATGAGATTATTTCTTCTTGATGGGTAAGAAGAAGGTGGTGAGGTGGAGGTGATGTGAAAATGGGAAAGTAGGCATACCCCATAGATTCAAAAACTTTTAAAATAAGTTGTTTTGATTAATTTTAATGCTGTTAATATTACCTATTTTAGAATTATATTACCTACAAATTATTTTTTCTAGTTTTACGTACTCCGCACTTTATCACTTTTTTTTTGTCACCAAAATATTAACGTGATCATGGAAAATGATTCAAAATATTTCCCATAAGATACTTATATGTATACGTTAAATTTACTTCAAAATTGTTTAAAGTTATTTTCTAGTTATATAATTTGAGGATGATTATAGGTATAGGTTATATGCAAAATTTTAATTGAGTGGTGGTGGAAGGAATTCAAGTTTAAAATGGGATTCTGCTTGATCTTGACTAGGTAATTGTTGAGTTGATTCGATAAAATAATGCTTTAATTAATTTACGATTTAAATTTCAAAACAAACAAAACAATGAGTGGGGATTTCTATGGTTTTGCAATATATATATACATGGTGTTGAGGCTTCTCAATCAAAACTAGGGACCAAATCATGAAAGAGGATATACATACCAGGAAGACTGTGAATTAGGAGAAAGGGAAGGTAAACGAAATGAAATTAAATATATAATCTTTTATACTTTAACTAGGTTTTAATTCAACCTATTATAAGGTATTTAAAGTTAACCAAAACGACCTAGCTTAAGATGTTTTATTATATATAAGCAAAGATAGGCAGGGTCGTGGAGAGAGAGAGTCTTAAAGAAGTTACAAATTATTAAAGGTTTAACCTTAATAGATACATGCATCTTACATCATCCGTAATGGTTAATGTTCTTTAAGAGGTATGCTCGTCACATTAACATCATAACGCCTCTTTAAAAGATATGTAATAGTTAACGAGAATTCAAAATCCTCGTCGTCAATGTCCCCACTCATTAAAGGTTTAACCTTTCTATTTCTTTTACTACCTCAAGGATTTTTCATCATCATCATCATCCGACATAATTAATGAATTTATTATAAACATGGTAATTAATATGGCACATATTATTTTGGATGAAAAAAAATTACTTTAGAACCAAGAACAAGGAAAACTCGATTAAATGGAGATTGTGATGGTGCACACGAACGATTGGTAGCCGACTTCTTTGGTGAAACCCCGTATACACCGACAAATCACCTCTGCTTTGTTATCTTAATGATATGATTAAGCTCAGATTACTTTTCATTATTTATCCACATATTCACCTTCGGCATATTTAATTTATTTTAACATGTATGATATTCTATATACAATCTTTTTAAAATATATGGAATATTATAGAAAAAAATATTAAAATCAAAGTACTTGGAAGTCCTATAGTTTGGATAAAAATGTAATAATATTTCTTTGTTTGTAATAAATATAATATATAATAATATTTCTTTGTTTGTGATAATCAAAAGTGTTATTAAATTATATATGCAGGTAATATATTGTTAACTATTGTATTGATTTGGGTTAATCGATCAAATTTGTTTTGATGCTTTTAAAAAGTAATATAGATATAATATAAGCAATTTAAAACTTTTATAAAGTATGATGTTAATTGCATTAATATACATTATGTTATACCTCATTTGTACGAATGATTGTCTTCTTTAACTTTTGTATAGCAATAATTATCAAATTGACTAATATTACAAAAAAAAAAAGGCAAAAAAGTTTGTTAAAGTTCGTTAATGACATGTACCTAAGCTTGGCTTGCAAATTGACCAAAAATTCAGTAGCTATTTGAATTTAGATACAAAGTTGGCGTTTACCAAACTTACAATATCACCATTTTAGGGTGTCCAAGGGAACACTGCCGTAAATCCCATAGGATGGACTAATGCGTTCGGTCATAGGTTCGTTTAAGCCTCAGAACAATAAGGCTGGTGGGTGTGATTTAAACTTTAAAGCCCTTAGGGGCTTTATCATGCCATGTAAGCGTCATCTAGATTTTGAGATAAAAATGACGCCCCCTTTAACAATGATGGTGTAGGATAAAGCCCCACTAGCGCCCCCACCTAATTAAATATTAAAAAAGAAATAAAAAATAAACAAAATCTGATTGGTTAAGAGGCATAGGGCCCACTAGATGCACCCATTCACGCCTGTTAGTGGGCTGACGGACGAGGGGTATCGCCCCCTTAGTAACATGCAAGGTGTGGGGTAGGGCGCCAAGGGGCGCCAAAATTGCTGAGTTGGCGGGTGGCGCGAGGCCACACCCCTGGCCTAATATTGCCGTTAAATTAACAAAAAAACTCACATAATTCATTTTATATGCGTCTTTTTCAAACAAATTTTAATGATTCTAACTTTGACCTATTGGCCGGGGTTAATTCCAACTTAGGAAATATTTACCGACGGTTCCAACTCTAAATATATTTTTTAGCGATTCCACACTAGCTAAAAGTTTGACTTTTTTTTAACACATAAGCAGTCTACACCAATAAAAACTAACTGTGTTAACTTTCAGTTAGTATAGTACGAGATCAATGGAGAAAACATGTTTAAAGTTGAGATTATCTCTAAACTTTTTGGGGTGGCATATACTATAACTAGGGTTTCAAATTCTTAAAAACTAAAAATAATAAAACAAAAATACAACATATAAAAACCAATAAATGAATGAACATAAATGAGTGAACATAAATGAGTGCATTACTGAACGTTCACCAACATAAACGAACGAACACAGCCTCTTTTCATGTTCGTTTGTTTAACTTTAACTAACAAAAATTTTTATTCGTGTTCATTCATTTATTAAACGAACAGACATAAACTAACTTCCCGCCGAACGGTTCATAAACTGTTCGCTAGACGTTCAGTTCGTTTATAACATCAATTCTACTGGTTGGCTTTATGGGTTCAAAATTCAAATGGCTTTCAACATGGGTTCCCTATTCTATGTAAACTATCTTCTGTAATCAATGGCTAAAAATAAGTAACTGGTTGTGTCACATGTCATAACTTTGTAACTCAATATTGTCTTTTCACGTTCTTTTATTTCACCTCTTCATATTTTATGTATTACTTTTTGTATGTACATTTTATCTTAAAGTATCGTTTTTTTTATTATTAGATCTTTATTACCAACTATTTAATACTATATAATTTTTAATTATTCAACCTATATAATACATAGGTTTTTAACATAGTTTGTTTATATATATGTATGTATAAAAATATATTATTTTATAATTTTTTATTATTTAATATGTATAATACATATATTTATATATGTATGTATAAGAATATATTATAATTATTTTTTTAGGTACAGGTACAGGTCATTGAATTAAATGATAAAAAACAAAACATCAGGTCAACTTCAAATATGAAAAATCATCAATATTGTTATGAAACAACGACATACTAGCAATCAACGCATAACTATAAACATAAAGAACAAGTATTATAGAAAGTAAGAGAGAAAGAGAATATGAGAACTCATTCTTATTCATATCTGTATGAAATACAAAAGCCACTATTTATAGGACTATCATTCAACACAACTTAAATACCAATGGGAGTTAGGCATGTGGATAGTCATATCATAAAATATATTTATAACAATCATAAAATATATTTATAACACTCCCCCTTGACTATCCACATGATAAAAGAAAACAATGTATTATACGCTTGGTAGTGTTGCCTCGTTAAAAACTTTGCTAGGAAAACCAGTGAGACAAAACCTTAGCTAAGGGAAAAAGAGTGCAACGCGTATTGTTTCCCCCTAATACTTCTGGATCAGGTATGTTGCCTCATTAAAAACCTTAATAAGAAAACCCAATGGGACAAAACTTAGTCAAGGGAAAAAGAGTGCAACTTGAATAAGTCTCCCCCTCATTTTAACATGTATTATTTAAGTGATGTAGGGAAAAAGAGTGCAACTTGAATAAGTCTCCCCCTCATTTTAACATGTATTATTTAAGTGATGTGTGTTCATCTTTCTTGAAAGTCGAACAAAGCTTTTGTAGCGAATGATTTATCGCTTGATCCCTTAATGTGCAATCCTTTATGTTGAGCAATGTTGTATAATCTTTTAATGAGACTTTAGGTGCCTCCTTCCAAAAATTATCATATGTCCACGACTGTGTTTCGTTACATTCCTGCATCTACAAGACTAACCAAACTTGTTTTGATGGGTTAGTAAAATATAATCAAATATCGTTTATACCTGAAATATTTCTTTGAACTCATTCCAATGTCTCTTCGCTTGACAAATGTTATATCATGACAATAAGCTCAAATGAAAGATATTGTGACCATACATAGCTAGTAAAACATATTAATGCACTTATGCATTTAACGATGGTACTTCTAGAATGAGAATCTCTACTATGGTAGGAGATGATGATAGGCATTTCTTATAACAAATGACTTAACAACCTTTAACATACTTTAATGTTCAACTATGTCCATACTAAAATATCCAAACATCATCTTCTAGATGTACTTGAAGGATTAGTAAAATATAATTACATATATACTCGAACTACATGTCGAGAATAACTACACTTTGTAAAGGTCATTCAAAATTTTCCTCTTTGGTTTGAGAGTTCTCTCTCGATGATGTTTACATTATCACTGTAAGAGTGAAATCTTGTTAAATAGATGTAGCTCATTTTATCAAAATTATACCTCTCTTTTCAGAGTATAGTCGATTGTACCACATACGAGTAGTTTCCTTTAAGATTCGTATATATAACACCTATGGGGTTATTGTTTCATAATGCTTTGAGCATTTTTAATCCTTCAGGGGGTTTTCATACAGATGTCATTTGCAATTGTCTCGTACATGTATACGGTGATGACATCCATAAGTTGTTTTATCTGAAGTCATTCTGAGATTGCGAGGCCGCTTAAACATCTAAAGATTATCGCATCCACTACAGGGGTATACGTTTCCTCGTAATCAACTGCTGGGATTTGGGAAAAATCTTTATGTTAAAATGTGTGCCTTACATCGCAAAAACTCATTACGTTTCCTTTTATTTAAAGACACTCATTTATAACCTACTGGTTTGACGTCTATGGGTGTTCGAACTGCTGGTTCGAAAACATTTAGTTTGTCGAGCAAATTTAGTTCAACCTTAAGTCATGTAGCCATTTTGGCTATTTGTGTGCGTACACTCTTGCACACTTTCTATATACGTAATATCTTTTTTTCATCGATTACATCTATTGCTATAGCATAATCAAATATATCATTTTACACGTGTTTCATTACGGTTCCATATTGTATTTATTTTGTACATAATTCATCGCGATCTCATATTTGTTTGGTACTAGAGTTTCTTTTAGAACTCCATTAGCCTCTTTTGGGGTTTTGACAACAACCTTCTTTAAGTTTTAGTATGCAACCACTTCTGGGGTTTTATATGCAACCACTTATGGTGTTTTATGTGCCACCTCTTTTGGGGTTACATCAACTGCGTTACTCTGCTCTTTTTGTGTTTGTGGGTTTTATCTTTTTGGAACCGATTTATCTCTCACAATTTATTAATATGATAATCATTTTGTGAGTACTTCCATTCGAGCAGATAAGTTTAAGCTGGTATATGTGACTTTGTCACCTTTTCTGTGTTAGTGAATGCATCCTGTATTTCATTTGTTATTATTTGCAAATACACGCTCTTTCTTTTGGAATTCAGATTTGCATTGACCACTTCAGGGGTCGATATATAATATGATGCATTTTTTTTATGTTACCAGTCTTTCATTTTCTTGTCTCACCCTAAGACTGGGAATACGATGTACATATCCCATTTTATATGTTATGGTGGTGCTATTGGTACATAGGCTGCACAACAAAATATATAAAAAAATGGAAACTTGGTTCTCTTCAGGAGACCCGTTGTAATGGGGAGTATTTGTGATAAGCATTTGGTTTTGAATTGATATAATCAATCAACGAATTCCGTCTCGACTACGTATGCCTCTCACTATATTTCACATTGTGCCCAACAATGGTCCTTACAATTGGGTTGTCAAAGAACAGTGTTAAACCATGTCAAAAAACAACGTTCCATAGTGTTGGGCATATGCTACATACGGGTAGCTAAAAACTCACATGTAACCATCTATGAATGCCACAATCCACACAACTGTACATTTCAATGGTCCCATATAAGAGGGATTTTTGTAGGAGTTTATTGTTTGGAAGGACATAAAAATTTATTTTCCACAAAAAAAAACTAACTAGACATATGATAAGGCATTTTGGGAGCAATGTTTTTAGATTACTTAGAGGTGCTAAGGTGCCGGTTATCATGTTTGATTGTTTAGCATATCATGATGCTATCTTGATGACCTATTTGGTCATGCCATGTGGTGAACGTATAAATATTCTAGTAACTTTTGGTTACTCACCATATTTGATTTAATGGAATATTGTGGAAAATTAGTCTCATTTCTAGTAACTTCTAATATAGTCTTCTGGCCATATTTACTATACTCCCATACAACATTCATGGTGGCATCATTACAATTTTCTTAGTTATGTTTATGATCATAACCTTTGAATTGATCATCATCACATTCATATTAGGGAATGGATTAGAACCACATAACTTTCATGCTTGTTGTTTCAAACTTTATATATATTCTTTAACAATTAATGATATTTGACGATGGAAATTGTTTTGCTCAATGGATTATGTTATATATTTTTCCCATTACATTCTCTTCAAGGAATGGAATAGAGTCAGACAACTTTCATAATGAATGTTTCAAACCTTATATATCAAGAGCGCATTTGAGGTTTGACAAGTGGAGATTGTTTTATTCCACATGTATAACTAATCTTTTCACCACATAACATCAATTATATGACCGAATCATTAAGATTTATCAGTCCAAAATCTTACAAGCATCAATAAATTTACAATAAGCTTTAGTGAGTTTGAAACTTCGAATGTCATATTATAAATAAATCTTGATCACTATTCAATCATGTTTATAACGTGTGATCATATACACAACTTTAATTTAGCTGCTTCATTGAAGACTGTTTATATACACAAACAATGGCATATTAATGTACAAAGTCAAATTGTACAATATATAATTGATATAAGATGTCTTCTCATCAAATACAATATAATAAAGTATATATAATTAATTTGCCTTACTGTCATGATTGAATATTAAAATATATCAAGAACACTATTAAAAATGTTTATGGTAATATGTAAAGGTGATGATTATACAATGCATCACTTTATATTATGTCACTATAATAAATGACTTATGACACAACCTTATGAAATAATATTTTTTTCATCACTTGTAAGAAATATATAAAATTTTTTTATTTAACATATCATCTACATAAATTAAAGCATATAAAAGACGCAATAAATTGCAATAGTGATAAGCCTATTATTATAGGTTATGCTCTAATTTATCGACATCGTGTGCGTTAGCTTTCAAATTAGTGGTGTTCTATAAAGGACAAAGTTGATATATGATGAAAGCCACAATAAAATCATGCATCTTGATTAATAGTAAGATAACATTTATAAAGAAAGATGAGTAAATCAATATATGATTTTTTTACTACTAAAATATAGCTATAATTTGTCATCAAAGAGATTAAAAATTATATGATAACATGTCATGTAATGTCATATAAAACCTCAAATTTCTTATTCTTATATATCAAATAAGAACACTATAAACATTACACTTATCGTATTGTATTTCTAGTTAAATTGTTACGAACAATCACATTAAAATTTATATGTCAAATACAGGTATTACACATCAGAAGTGAATGTACATGAACATATTAAATACTAAACAGACTTTTTCATAGTATAATAATCTGTCAACTATTGTATACTACAAAATCATCTCCATCAAACGTTATTATGAAACATGATCAATGCATACATAACATATTATCTAAACCGTATAAACTATAAAACCAACAAGTAAGAGATATAATATGTCTATAATTTCGTACTGCAATTTTAAAATTATCATCTCTTGAATTAAATTGTAAATCACTTAATTTTCTATAAAAAAATAGTATTATTGTGACTATCCATGTTCCTAACTCCATATCATTTAGTTTTATGAATATTGTGACTATTCATGTTCATAACTCCATATCATTTAATGTCATGAATATTGTGACTATTCATGTTCATAACTCCATATCATTTAATGTCATGAATATTGTGACTATTCCTGTTAATAACTCCATATCATTTAAGATTGTAATTAAATGGATATTAAATATCATTTAAATTAATAAGAATTAACCAAATTTGTAACATAAAAATGAATTAAAATAAATAAAGAATGAATTAAACTACATAATAATTTCACATTTAATACATACCACACATAACTACATCTTTCAATAGTAAGTTCACATACAAGTAGAATTATATTATTAAAATCTTTAGAGTAGTTTCAAAATGACCAATCGTGGAGATTTAAATATATATTAATATCGTTTAAAGCCTTCTTTAATTTCTTAAGAATACAATTGGTTTATGCATAAACGTATAACCAAATATTTGATCCTATAACATCAGTAAATCCATTCAAATTATAAACTATACAAAATGAAAATCTAGTACATACATCATTTATATATTACCACCAATATAAACATATATACCTAATACAATTGCACTGCTTAGTCCATAAATATTGAATTTAGTTGTTTTTCATGAGTTCGAAAAAACACATATAATATTCTCTAGATTGCAAATTAACTTTCTCAAATCAAAATAATTCAACAATTTTACTTACAACTTAACATGGTTAATATTTAACATCCTTAAATCAAACTAATTCAACAATTTTATTTACAACTTAACAGGGTTAATAAAGAAGCATAAATATATGATCATGGTGGCTCAAGGAATATACAGATGAGCATCACTAGATTATAAACATTTTAGTTTATCGATAGCAATCATGTGAGGAGATCAATGTTAATAATACTAATATTTATTGGGATAGAAGACAACCCAAGTATATTTCTTTAAAATTTAGAGATCATGCAAAAATTACTAATTACCAACACCTTAATAATTAATTACTGAAATTTACATTAAAAAATCTAGTCCACATTATACGAAACCTCTTTTTTATAATTTTTTTTAGAGTAAAATGCACGGATAGTCCCTGTGGTTTTGCAAAATAACACATATAGTCCCCAACTTTTGGAAATTACACCGGTGCTCCCTGTGGTTTGACAGTTTGTTACTCGGATAGTCCCTGGAGTGGATGACGGTTAGCTTTCTCCGTTAAGTGAATGTGAAATGACAAATTTACCATTCATCTTCTCCACTATATAAAAACAAAACCCCACCCACCAAATCTCTATAACCCTAACTTTCGCATTAACCTTAACCTCTTCCAATTGAACCCCACTATTATCCTCCACCATCAACCTCAACGCCGTCTCCACCGCCGCCAACGAATCCTCACCGGCCACTTCCTTCAACGCCGCCTTCTCCGCCGCCGTAACCGACTGAAACCCCTCACTCTCCAACTTCCCTACCACATCCACTGAATCAATCTCCGTAAACAGCACTCTCTCCAGCAAACAAACCGCCACCATTGCCCTAACCGTGGACAACCCACTAACAGTTTCTGTTAAAGGGTCTTCTGTTAACGGTCCTGGGTGTAAGAGTTTGGTGATTTGAGTTAGGGGGTGATTTGGGGTGGTTGGATACGGCGTTTGGAGGTGGGGTTAGGGGTGGGGGAGAGGGATGAAGGGGTGGCCATTGAAGGAGGAGATGACTTTGAGGTGGAGGTGGAGGTGGAGGTGGAGGTTGAGGGAAGAGGTGATGTCGGGGACGTTGTATTGGAGGGTGGAGATGAGTTCGAGCTGTGAATGGTGGAGGGTTTTGATGCGAGAGGAGATTTGGTGGGTGATTTCTTTGATGTTTCTGGTTTCGTCACTGGTTTTGTTTTTATAGAGTGGAGAAGATGAAGGGTAAATTTGTCATTTCACATCCACTTAACGGGGAAAACTAACCGTCATCCACTCCAGGGACTATCCGAGTAACAAACTGTCAAACCACAGGGAGCACCGGTGTAATTTCCAAAAGTTGGGGACTATAGGTGTTATTTTGCAAAACCACAGGGACTATCCGTGCATTTTACTCTTTTTTTTTATTAATATTGGATCAACATCTACATTTTTAAACATTGATATACATATATATATATATATATATATATATATATATATATATATATATATATATATATATATATATATATATATTGAAAAACAATTGTATCAAATTCTTTCTAATTAGAATACTAAATATATCAACCAAAAATTTTACATTAAACCATTGCTTTTGTTAGCATCGTTTTGATTTGTTTAAAGTAATTAAATAACATCTCAATGATTGAAATCTTCAATATTGATCCAAAAGATTTGTTTTATGATATTCAAAAATTTATTTCCAATATTTTTATGGTAATATGTATGATGGCTTTTGGATGCTTGAAATTAAAAATATAAATTAATCATCCAAATATTTAATACGGATAAATAATACAATATTAATAATTAATAAATCTCATGAATCAAAATAAAACTTACTTGTAGGATAGTCACACCGACTAATAATTTTTTTTGAGAACTTTGATTTTTGTTGACGACCTGGATGTGAATTACAAGAATTCCGTGTTTAGAGTCTCGTGCTGATAACGTGTTATGAAACAACGACATACTAGCAACCAACGTATAACTATAAACATAAAGAACAAGTATTATAGAAAGTAGAGTTAATTGCCCGGATGGTCCCTGTGGTTTCACGTTTTTTCACGTTTAGTCCTCACCTTTTGGAAATAGCAGGTATGCTCCCTATGGTTTGTCGTTTTGTTACTCGGATAGTCCCCTAAGTAAATGTCAGGGGACTATCCGAGTAACAAAATGACAAACTATAGGGAGCATACCTGCTATTTCCAAACTAACTGACATCTACTCAGGGACTATCCGAGTAACAAAATAACAACTATAGGGAGCATACCTGCTATTTTCAAAAGGTGGGGACTAAACGTGAAAAAATGTTAAACCACAGGGACCATTCGGGCAATTAACTCTAGAAAGTAAGAAAGAAAGAGAATAGGAGAACTCATTCTTATTCATATCTGTATGAAATACAAAAGCCACTATTTATAAGGCTATCATTCAACACAACTTAAATGCCAACGGGAGTTAGGCATATGGATAGTCATATCATAAAATATATTTATAACAATCATAAAATATATTTATAACAAATATATCATTATGTTATTTGTATTTTTTTTTTTGAAAGAAGGCGAATTTATTGATAGAAAAAACAACAGAAGCAGCCTTAGCAAGATGCTAAGGCATTTATACAGGTACAACATAAAGCAAAAGCAAAATACAATGACTAGAACAAGTAAAATTATTTAAAGCAACTAAATTCACTCCATTCACTCCATTATGTTATTTATAATGCTTTCATTTTTTTACTACCGTGTTAAAAAATGAGAAAGGTTATCAAGAGGGAAGAAATATAGAAGAGAATTTTGACCAATGATTTACAAGATTAATGGTCTAGATTAAGTGGTTCCCAAATATATAATTCACATAACTAAAACTAAAGGAAATAAGTGGGGAAAATGTCAAAATAGAAAATCCAATATTGTTGACTCATAAACCCATTTTCATCTTAATTTTCAAACGGCTATAACTTTTTCATATGTTAAATTTTTTTTATAAATTACACCGTTTTAGAGAGCATTTCATTTTCTTTAATTTGAGTAGCCTATTGTTATAGTTTTCTTTAAAAAATTGCAAGATTTTGAATATTTGTTATGTGATTACGTGATTTTGAATACCTAGTAAGTGACTGCGTGATCTTCAATACCCATTACGTGATTACATGATTTCATTATAGTATTTATGTGAAACCCCACTAAGTGATTATGTAATTACATAACTATAGTTGACTATGTATTACTACGTGACTACGTGATTTTAAATATCCATTTCGTGATTACACGATTTCAACATAGTATTTACGTGAAACCCCACTGATCAGGGGGGAGACATCATATTACGAGCCGTAGCACGGGCTACAGCTCAAACTCGTATTCGCAATGTTAATTTTTTTATTTTTTCTATTTTATATAAAGGATACCCCTAAAAAATACGAGGATACCCCTAACCAAAAAATAGGATACTCATTTTTATAAAATCTAAATCTTTTTATAAGGTTTAAAAGTTAATTTTTGAATTATGAAGATTCTGTAACCAAAAAATTGGATATTATTATCGATTGCAAATTTGCAATGTTCGGGTAATTGATGATATCATGATAAACCTCCTAGCCTATCATTAGCCCAAACCCAAATCAATTTTATTATCCCAGTTAACATTGCTCGTGTTTTGATGGAAACCGGAACTAGAGATGGGCATAATAACCGGTTTCAAACCCGACCCGGCAGACCCGACCAGGAACCGGTTCCAGTTCCTTCCCGCTGTATAGAAGAACCGATTCCGGGTTCACAAAACCCGTAGGTTCGTACCCGGTTTCACATTTTATAAAAAAATAGGGTCGGACCCGGTTCCTACCCGGAACCGGTTCCTCTATAAACACACAGAACCGGCAGGATTAAAAATAAAATAAAACCAATTACATTAAAAGTTAAAACCAAATATTACAACCAAACATTACCTACCTACCATACATTAAAACCAAACATCATACCTAAACATCATAACTAAACATAAGATTAACCTAAAACACACTCAAACCAACATCACATAAACACACTAAACCTCTGAAGAACCGGTTCCGGATGATTCATCGCCTTCACTTTTCTTCGCCGCAGCCTTTGTCACCGGATAATGACGGTCGGTGTGTTTTATTGCAACTTTTTCTGAAAAATACCAATAGCTTTATTGCAGCTTTTTTTGGAAGATACCGACAGCTTTAGGAATGGTAATTAATCGATTCCAACAGATACAAAGACGTTAGGAATCGATTCTGGCAGCTTTATTGTAGCTTTTTTTGAAAGATACCCGGAGGAACTGGTTCCTGAGGAACCGGTTACAACATACCCAAACCGGTTAGGAACAGTTCCGGTAATTTTGGTTTGAAACCGGGTACTAATCGGAACCGGGTCCTAGAAGAATCGGTTCCATTCAAACTCAGTCAAGAACCGGGTATAGTTAGGAACCGGTTTCGGGTATACAAAAAACCCGATTTGCCCATCTTTAACCGGAACACATTTCTTGTCCTTTGGTTTATCGGGTAGTGAAGCTAGCTTTGATTTTACTGGTTGCAACCGCAACCGTTGAAAGATGTTTTTCTAAATTGAAGCTTGTCAAGACGGATTTATGCAATCGAATGGGCCCGAAATATTTGAACAATGCTATGGTTTGTGCGGTCGAAAAAGAAACTTTTGATAAAGTAAAAGACGACGACGTGATAGAACATTTCAAACTATGAGAAAAGAAGAGGGCAAGTCTATTAGGTATTATTTTTTATTATTGTACTTATTATCGTTTTTTATTATTGTATAAATACACCATAAAAAAGTTTGGGATACCCCTGGTTTTAAGGTCTAGCTCTGCCACTGCCACTGATTGATTACGTAATTATGTAAAAACAAAACATGTAATACATAATTTTTCATATGGAATACCTAATACTTCATATATAATCATGTATTAAGGATAAATTATATACAAAACATTAGCCAAACCAACCTATAATAACAACATAATGTCGTATATTAGAGCCAAACCAACCTATAATAACAACATAATGTCGTATATTAGAGATTTAATCACGTAATAAAGCATAAATAATCAAGTTCTTTTTATTAAATGTGTAATCACGTAATAAGCATTATTGTATTAATATTAGTTATAAAAAATCATGTTGAATGTGTAATCACATAAAGAATTTACATTGAATGTGTAATGATTTATGTTTAATGTGTAATCACGTAATGGGTATTCAAAAATCATGTAGTCATGGAACGGGTATTCAAAATCACGTAATGGGTATTGGGTATTCAAAATTCACGTAAACACGTAATGGGTATTCAAAGTTCGGTAATTTTTTAAGAAAACTATAACTTAGACGAAATAATTACAGGTGATTTACCATCTTTGTCTAGAAAAGCATATTCCAAACTTTTCGGAAGTTCTTTGAGCTCAAGAGGTGGGTCTTTTGGAGACTCCTTATTTGGTTGCTCATTTTGATCAAGAACTTTAAAAGTTTGTTCTTTGGCGACCTCTTCTTCAACAAAGTGGTCAATCTTTTCACTTGTATCGGGTGGTTCATCTTCATCTTCAATTAGGGGGTCATTATTGACAAAAGGATATTTCATTGAACGCTGAAGGTCGATCCTCCTTTTGAATGCCCCTAATTGAAGAGGTAGATTGTTGTACTTCCGGTTTTTCAAATCTTCGTGTGTTTTTACAAAAGGTCGTCCCAACACTAGAGGAGCGTCATTGAGGATGACAAAGTCGGTTGGGATTACCAATTGATTTGTTTGAACCAAGACATCCTCAACTACACCGATTGATTTTATTACTTTCCGATTGGATAGAAAAATGGGTATTTGAAGTGGAGAAAAATCACTAATACTTAATTTTTCGAAAATGTAATTAGGCATTATGTTAACACAAAGATCTTTATCAATCGTGATATTACTAATAAAGAAATTTTGAAAAAAACACGGAACCGGTGTAATGTTGATTTCAAATGGGTCTTCTTTTATTAGCGAAGTTTGATCATTAGTTAACTTAATACTTACCGTTTCGTCAATTTTAGTGTTAGTGTTTAACTTTTTTAAAAACTTAGCATGAGTGGGTACTAAACAGTGATTTTCAAAAGAATGTGACAAGAGATTAATTTCTTCAAAATTAGACTCTTCTTGGATTTTAACGTTAACGGACTCACCTTTTTCGTTGTTTAACTCATGTGTCGGTTTTTCACTTATTTGTTCTTCCATTTTTACCTCTTCAACTATTTCTTCTTTAGTACAAGTTAATTCTTCTCTTGCGCGGGATTCTTTTATGTATCGCTCGATAGTTTTAAGGTGTTCTAATATCCTATCGGTCACTTCGGTGATAGAGTAAGGATCGGGATTTTCAAAGCTTGAATCCGGTTGTTCGATCCTTGGTTCCTCATAGTACTCATATAAAGTAGATGGTTGATACCATTGTTCTTCATTGTAAGTATATGATGGATAAGGGTCGTAATTTTGTTCTTCATAATACTCATATGAGGTGGGTTGTTCACGCCATGGTTCCTCATAATAAGCATATGAAGGTGGTGGCTCATATCTTGGTTCCTCAAAGTATGAGTATGAGGGTTCATACCTTGGTTCATCAAAATATGAGTATGAGGGAGGAGGTTCATACATTTGGTCTTCATAGGATGTGTATGAAGTTGATGGCTCGTACCTGGGCTCCTCATAGTAGGTGTATGAAGTGGATGGTTGAAATGAGTTACAATATTGAACCGAGTGCGGGTTACCACAATTAGTGCAATAATCATCCTTCTCATAGGTGTAGTTGTAGCCTCCTGAGTATTGATCCATAAGAATCACTCAACAGACCACAACAGAGGCTCGAGACCAGAAAAAAAATAAAAACGGAAACAGAGGCTGGACACGGCCCCGTGTTCAGTGGACACGGCCCCGTGTTCAGTTTCTGTATCTGGGCGTTTGAATAAAAGTTACTGGTTTTGTGCAGCACGGGGGCGTGTTCAGTGAGCACGACCCCGTGTTCAGACTCTGTATCTGGGTGTTTTTATGAAAAATATGCAGCACGGCCCCGTGTTCAGTGAACACGGCCCGTGTTCAGGCTACTGTAAATGCAAACTAAACTAAAATGCAGAAAAATGTGCGCGCGTTTTAAAAAGGTTTTGAAAAACTGATTAGGCCGTCGATTTTAAGCTTTCTTAAAATCCTTGTGTCCCCGGCAACGGCGCCAAAAACTTGATGTGTGCGTGGTGTTATATATTTTAATGTATATTTTAAACCCTTTTACACTTTTTAGCCAAGTTTTAAATTTATAAAACATGATATTTACTAACACTAAACACACATATGGGCAAGTGCACCCATCGTGGACGTAGTATAGTGTTGGTAAGATACCGAGGTCGTCCAAGGACACAAGAGCTTTTAGTACCGGTTTATCCTCAACGTCTAATCAAATCAAAAAGTTAGAAAAAAATTTTTAAACTAGAAAAAATAAAACTAACTAAAATGCTGAAAAATAAAATAAAAATAAAAACAGATAGACAAGATGAATCACTTGGATCCGACTCGTGTGTAGTGTAACCTTTGATTATTGTCGCACTTTTGCACTTTTTAAGAGATTATCTTAGTTATTGTAGTAGGCCCCTCTTTTGAAGGTGACGTTACCCTCAACCCAGTAGTTTGAGTCAGCAAGGATACAATCCTAAAGGGTCGGATTATTGAAAGATAATTAATTAAGTTATTAATGCATAATATGGTAGGCCCCTCTTTTGAAGGTGACGTTACCCTCGGCTAAGTAGTCTGAGTCAGCAGGGATACAGTCCTAAATAGCCGGGTTAAAGTTTTAATAGTAGCTTACTTATGAGGGGATCAAAGAGTTTGGACCCCCGCCATCCAATACCGGTGGGTATTGAAGGAGGTCCTACTAAATTTGACCCAGGTCCTTTGCAGGATCTATACACTGAACAATGGCAAGACTCTTACCAAACCGTTCCCTTAACCCCCGACCAGGTAGCCAACATATCTCCATATAGACCGTGGAGATATGAATGGTGAAAATCTTTTATTTTATATAGACAGTAAAATAATGCCAAGACACCACGGACAAACGATAAGTAAGAATCACCTTCAACATAAGAAACTAGTTATTAAAGTCATTAATACATAACCAAATAAAAAGTGCGAAAAGATTAAAAATAAAAAGTATTACACTAAACACTTGTCTTCACCAAGTGATGTAAGAGACTTAGGCAAACATGGCCTTTGATTGTCAAGAACTCTTACGATCAATCTTGGATCCCGAGACGACTCACACACTCTATGATGGACAATGGATGATGGTGGTGGATGATGGTGTTGTGATGGTGGTGGGTGAAGTGTGAGAGAGGTGGTGTGCCAAGGGATGGTTTGCAAATGAGCCAAGCACCCCTATTTATAGCCTGCACAGAAGCTCGGGCACGGCCCCGTGTCCATCCTCCTTCTCTTTCTTCATTAATTGCAGTTTGTCTGCATTAGTTGACCACGCCCCCGTGTCCGCTGGGCACGACCCCGTGTGCAGAAGCGTATCTGTACTATCAAGATTTGCCTGGATTCTGCGAACCTTATAGTTGACCACGGCCCCGTGTCTGCTGAGCACGGCCCCGTGATGGGCGATAGAAGCTTCTACAACTTTGTCTTTTCTGCAGACACTTGGGCACGCCCCCGTGCTCATTGAGCACGGGGCGTGTTCAGCCTTCTGTTCTCTTGTTTTTGCTTGGGAAGATACTGTCGGGGGGTCGGGCATGCCACGCTTGTTCCTTTTCTTGTATTTATGTTAGATTTAGCTGCCTTTTTGCTTCTTTTGTTCATTTGAGCTCATTTAATCCTGAAAATACAAAAGGAAGACAAAAACACACTTTTTTCAATATTAGTACTAAAAAAGGGTTAGTTTTATACCACAATTGATGAAATTTATATGTTGCATTTTGTGCACATCACTTTCCATCCTTAAATTTAGAAAGACAAACGTATGGTCATGTTCTCTTCTACACTTCGTATGTATCCTCTCTTATACATGATCTCTTAACGTTAAAAAATATCATGTCAACTTCAAATATGAAAATAATGAATATATCGGAATAGTTTCATATGTTTTGACCATCATGATAAAAAGGGTCGTATTATTGGCACACTTTGCCAAGTTAAATCGACACTACCAATACGGGTCGTATAGGCCTATACGACCCGTATTTGGGTAGCTTCAATTTCCAAGGTCAATCAAAGGTTGCCACTGTCTTCACACGCTCCTCTAATACGCATCGTATAGGGCTATACGATGCGTATTGGTAATAGGTTTTCTATCAACTCTGACAGATAGGGTTCACATGCAAACCCTATACGGATCGTATAGGCCTATACGATCTGTACTAAGTACGAGGTTACAATCTGTTACTCAACAGTGACATAAAGTGATTGAAAGGAACATTACGTCAGCCCTATGTGGGTCGTGTAGGCCTATACGACCCGTATTAGTATGTGAATTTGCATTCTGATTGGCCTTTATAAACGAGGAAGATGAAGACGTTTTACAGCAGATGGAGGGCCGGCTGCAGGCGCGGATAGATGGCTATCATGTTCGTACTAAGGCCCTTCTCATGCGAGTGATCCAGGGCGATATACATGCGACTATCGAGCGTGGTCGGACTCCATTGCCGATACCGACGTTGCCGCCTCGCCGTTGACAGGATCCGGGGTCGTCAGGCGCGACACAGGATCCGGGGCCCTCAGGCACGACTCGGGATCGTTAGGATGCGGATCCAGCGGTTTAGGATTGCTGTACTTTTTTTTGTATTTTGACTGCTTATGTATTTTGGACGGTGTCATGTATCTATACAAACTTATTATGTAGTTAAATTTGCAGTTTCAGTTTATTTATATTTGTGATTGTTTATTTTGACTATTTAGATTGGTTTGCTTGGTTACGTCACGATACGCTATAATACATCACGATAAAATATAATAAAGTTAAAATTGTTATACGATACGCTACAATACGTCACGATAAAATATTAATAAGCTAAAAATGTTATACGATACGTCACGATACACTACAATACGTCACGATAAAATATTAAAAAGTTAAAAATGTGATACGATACGCCACGATACGTTATAATACGATACGTAACGATATAAAAATAATAAAAATTTTAAAACCCATTAAAACAAAAATAACCAACAATAAACACCAATAACCAAATCCAAAACACCAAAAACCAAACCCAACACACCAAAATTCAAGCCTCAAAAAATCAGGACCTCAATACGGATCGTATAGCCATATACGATCCGTATAAACCAACCGCCAGACATCCGCTGAACCTGTCAGTCTGCCATGTCTTAACTTTATCCAATACGGATCGTATAGTCCTATACGATCCGTATTGGAATGTCAAAGTGTGAGGATAGATTCATCGGTGTGCGAATAGAATCCCCCCAAAAAATAATGTTATATCGTTGTCACATATATAGAAACAAAAATTTTCACTTGTTTTCCATTTTTAGTATGTAACGGTTTCATAAGTTTTCAATCGAAATAATATTTAGATAAGTTAAATAAAAAAGAAAGTGTGATACCATAAAATTCATTCTGAAATTTCTGAAGTTCTAATTAAAGTTTTACAAAAACGATATATTGTGTAGGGTGGGGTTCGGCTACAAAGTCCATTTTTCCTACAAAGTGTACAAAGTCAT